>VZRL01000339.1:0-31270 GCA_013397895.1 Origma solitaria | reverse complement strand
GCACGAATTGCTAAAAACACAGCGATGGGGGGGTTTTTGTTATCTTTTTCCCCGAAATAATCACAGAAGATAAAATAAATTAAAACCAGGCAGGCGCAGAGACTGGGGGTTCTTTGGCGTTTAGTTTGTCTCTCTTTCGCCCTGCCCTGCCAGGCAGCCGGGCTCGCAGGCGATCATTCCCTCGCTTCGGCTGGGGAGACGAGTCCGCCGAGGGGCACGGATCCGAGGAGCCCTCGCAGCCCCGCTCCGCGCCCTGCTCCGCTGCGGCGCCGCTCGGGCGGAGGCGCGGCCAGTGCCGCCCNCCGGCGGGCGTGGGGCGCGGGCGGCAGGGGATGGGGGATTCCCTCCGGCGGCCCCGCCGGGTGCGGGGAAGGTGTGCTTTCCTTGCCTTGCTCACGTCGGTTGTGCCCCTGTCGCCTTTGGACGTCTGGAAATTAGAGCGAAGTACCGCCAACGCAGTGCCGCTGGAAAGGAACAGGCTTGCTTTTCGGAGAATGATGAGAGGTTTTGTCCGTTGGTAACTTCTTTTTCCTTTCTCCCGCCACGGGTGGTTGTAGCTTGAACAGGGCGCTGGAGGTTTTTCCCAGTTTCCCTGCCCCCAAACCCGCAGGACAAGGCCAGAATGCAGAAGAGAAGCGGCGTGGCCCCGGAACATACCCGATACTCCCGGCCAAATTCATCGCCCATGCCCCGCTCCCCAGGGTCTTCTTTCTTCCACACGGCCTCAATACGGCTGTTATTTTCCTAATTTCTGCTGGGATGGTTTTTTTGAAATGCACCATAAAACAAGCAAACAAACAAAAAAACAAAAACACAAAAGAAAACCAAACAAAAGAAACAAAAACCAGAAAAAACAGAGACAAATCACAAAACCCCCAAACGAAACGAAACAAAATAAAACAAACCTTTGAGATGAATAATGTAACATGCAAAAGAAATTACTAGCTATCTCTGCTTTTCTCTGTTTCGCCTTTTTCGAAATGACTGGGCTGCACTGGAGCTATGCTTATTCTGTATGACAAGGATCTGCCCATAGCTCTGAAGTTTGCTTTTATAGAACAGGCAAGACCAACATCACTCTTTTCCCACAGGGACCCAGGAAGCGTTTGTGACAAATCTAGCGTGACTTCTCTTTCTTGGCTTAGGTTAGAAGAAAGAGCTCACAGGAAGACAGAACCTTCCCTGGGTCTATTTGGTCTGGTATGGATCGTCCAAAACTGATCCACAACAGATATGTCACTGGAGGATGCAAGCAAATTTGGAAATAAGTGCAGATTTTTCCTTCCCAAGAGAGTACTATCTCACAGGCATTAGATGTGAAGAAAGGTTAGAGAACTTGTTGAAAATCTTAAGGCTGCAAATAGTTATGCTCTAAAAATCAGTTTTGTGTAGTAAGAAAGTTTTACTTCAGTCTTAGTGAAATGGGATGGAAACTGCAATTTCCTTCAGCACAAGTCAGACTGTTAAAAACAGACTGTTCAGGTTGGCTTTCGCATATGAAAATTGGTTAATGAGAGGAGTTGTAATTGATGGGTGATGCTAATGGTTGATGTTGTTTACTTATTAAAGGATAATGAATTTGTTGTGGGTAATCAGATGTCTTCAACAGTTAATGCTAACATCCAGTTGATATCTGTGTTTTCCCTATAAGTGAAGTTAAATGATAGTTATATTTCAGATTGACAATACGTCAGTGATGAGGAGGCCTGGAACTTTCTAGAATACTGGTGACATAACTGAAGGAGAAGTTTGAGTGAGATTTTAGCTCGAAGGAGTAAATGCAAGGAGATCATTGGGTGAAGACCAAGCCTATGGCAAGACCCTAGAGAACGGGAGGCAAGCAACGAGCCAATTGGAAGGACTGACTCAATCTCCAGCCGATCATCTCAGACCTATGGGGAGGGCATAGGGGAGGTGATGGGTGGGGTTTGTAGGGTATAAAACATAGCAACACAGCCCTGGAGTGTGTTTGGTTACAGACTATCTGAGCTGGGCGAGCACTGCACTTCGGTTTGTGTACAGCAGATAGCCATTCTAAGCCTCTTAATGTTTGGGGTTTTTTTAACAATGTTAATGAGCTAGTAAATTCCTTGCAATCTAAACCATGAGAGGTCCTTTCTCACACAGATCAAGCTGCGTTTTCTGTGCTCTTCTCTCTGTGGCTCTGATAACTTAGTCTCAGAAAGTGACCTCTAGCAGCCATCAGCAGCAAAAGGAGAAAAACCCATTCTATCTGTGAGAGTGAAGTTCAAATTTCACATTGTATAATCCGTGACAGACATTCTTTTCTAGAAAAAAAAATTGATTCAATGCAGAACCCTATTCAATATTTTTGTAAAAACTACATCACATGTTCAGCCTAACAGTCAGCATTCTGTCAATTTTGTTAACCCTCTTGAACATCCGTGATTCTCTTACATTGTATAATTTTTGAATATTAGATTATTTTTGTAGTTAGATGGACTCACTGAAAATAAGTATTGAAAATGTGTATTGAGGATTCAGAATTCACCCGCCTTCAGAGGTGGTTTTACTTGATTTCACCCACAACTACCAAAGGCAGCTTACAATACAGTTAGCCACAGCAGCTCCTTGATTTCATGCCAGTCCATGTGTATGTTCAGAAAACAGTGTGCCTCCACCTTCCTCTTCTCCACCTACTGCTGCACTTCTTCCTCCCTGAAGGTTAAAACCCATCTCCCTCGCTGCTTCATAAGAATTAATCATCACCCCACAGAAGGAATACCTGCCTGCATCTAAGACTTTTGAGAATTGACAGCAATGGTTATGCCATGCCCAGTAGTGCACTTTTCTCTCCTGGCTCATTCTGGTTGCCACCAGTCTGACTGAAACTGATCAAAAAAGTTGACTTCAAGCTCCAAGCCATCAAGACTCTAAAAGTTTTATTCAGTTATGTTACGAATGGAGACAGGAGCTTAGCTAAACCTCTGCCTTTTGCCCAGGCCTTTGGCAGCAGGCAGTAGCTCTTATTGGGGTGGCCAGCACCCCAAGACTCGGTCTCCTTCACAAGTTCTTTAATAAAGGCCAATTAGGTCTAATATGACATAAATTATCATTTATTAGACACAGAAATAACAGACATAAGACTTGAGACAAAACTACATACTATATAGGAATAAAATAGAAGAAACTACTAGTAGAGAGAGAGAGTTCAGCATGCAAAAGATACCTGTTATTACAGCTTGCAAGAAATAATATAACTTATGTATCTTAACAACACCAATTTGGTGGTGAAGTGTACTTTGGAGTCCTTTCACTCAGTTCCCAGGAAAGTAACCAGCAGAGCCTGCGTCCAGACTCTGGGGAGAAGCCTTTACACATTTCCAGAGTGTGTGCAGGAGACTTCTGTCTCTGTGGTGATTCATGTGTCTTTTATAGTGTAAAAGTGTGTCTTTCGGTCACGTACTTACTTCTTTCATCTTTTTCCACATCTTTTCTCCATATCAAGATGTGGTTTCTGGGTTGGAGGCTCCAGACTCTCCACACCAAGATGCGGATTCCTGGTTGGAGATCCCAGATTTTGGGCACCAAGAGATAACCTCTTGATGGGTTTTTGACCCAGTCTGAGTTGTCTGTGCACCAGCCATGAAGAAAGAGAGAGAGAGAGATGGGGGGACATCCTACCACAAGTTACTAGGATGTAAAACTGTCAATTTACACGTAAGTAAAATATGGAGAAAACTGCTTCTCAACAAAAGGACAATGTGCATAACAATCTGTGGAATTTTCCTGAAAATTTTGGCTGTTCACTTGCCTGTCATTCTACTACCATGAAAACACATTGCTGGGTCAGAAAAGGACTGGCGTCCTGAGAGGTAAACCACCTCCTCTCCTGCAGTGATTCACTGTCTACTACTTCTGCACATGCCATTCAAAGCTGGAGTTATCTACATAACGTGTTCCTGGAGTCACACAAGTTGCTTAAAACTGGATCCCAAGCAAGTTCCCAGTTTTTTCATTGTTCCTCCAAATCAGTCCTGAGCTTTCATTCAGAAAAAGCTTTACAGCTCTGACTACAGTGAGAAAGACCCCTCTCTTAGCTGTTCTGGCCTTCCTTAGTTTTTCCCTCCTGATACAGTTTTATTCCCTAGCTCTATACTCAAGCAACAGGCAGACACAAATAGTATATAGGTGTATAGAATATATCTAATATAATTCAACCAGGTGTTGCATTTAATTTACAATGCTAGAATTTATCATTATAGAAAATTAGTTTGCTGTATAGAGAATTTAAACATTCTTAGCTAGTATTTCACAAGTTCCTTTAATTATCTTTCTTTAATGTGTTGTCAACAGCACTTCATAACTCTAACAAGTTACCTAAATTATGCCTTGAAATTATTTCCTCTTTCTCATGCATCCTAGTGATATTTAAAAAATGAATAGCATTAATATCAAATAGCATGGTTTATTTTGCATGAATTAGAGGAATTATGTAGCTCTGTGAACCCAGAAACATGTTCAGTAAATCCTATTTCATGGCATCTGGTGATGACAGTAATATTTCTTTCATGAAGACTATTGGAGGAGCAAAAATGTGAATAATACAAATAATCATGCCTTTAAGCATTTCGAATTTCAGAGTGCTGATTAGTTTCTATGGCAAAGAGTTCTTGAAGGACTGCATTTCATGCTGAAGAAAGTAGCCAGAGACTTGAAACAATTACATTTGTTAGTGCATATTAGCATATAAAGTCCTTTCTTCATTAAGAGTATTTCATGTTTTATGTGGGTGCCCAGAAATATCTTCTGAATTAATTCAGCCTGTTATATCACTGAGGACAGAGAAACCCTAGAAGAGATTTCCTGGAGAAGCTGTAGCATTTCAATCACTAGTTGTCATTAGGACCAAGTTACACAAATCTCTGGATTTTAACTCAAGGTGGAAGGATGAACGAGGTAAATTTTTCAGGTGCCCTCTAACTATTTTTTAAAATACATAATTTTAATGCCAATCTGATCAAATTATAGTGAATCCAGCTTTCTGATTTCTGTGTAGTAACTTTTTAAAAAAATGCTTAACATTGTGGGAAGCTCGTGTGTTTGTACGTGCTTTTGTTTCAGGCATGCATGGCTGATGCTGCATTCTTGCATTTGCTTAACACTATTAACTCTGATTTAATCCTATGGAATGTATTTAATAGTATTAACTATTCAATTTTTTTTATAAGCCAGCTAAAACAATAAATGATGCTTTGTGAAATTTTTAAATACTACTGCTATTTAAATCCATTGTCATTACAGACTTCAATATCCTTCAATATTTTCATTGATGGTTCTAGCAAAGGCACCAGACATCTCCATTGTTGCTTGGTACTAATATGCCCAACTATAACTTTTCAGAATTTCTCTTACAGCCTAAATTTGAATATTTTCTATGCTTCTGATTATCATCATCTATACATCCTTTTCTCAAAATGTATACCTCATGAAACATTATCTCTTCCTATTGCAGAAGTCCAGTATTACATTTTTAGCATTACTGGCATTACAAATAGCAGCATTTCAAATACTTCAGGTTATAATGCAACGGCTTTTCTATTATCAGCAGAGTTAAAGATGCACCAAGCTGCATTTTTGCAGAGTTATTCCACCATATAGGACTCAAGGTTTGAGTTGTTGGATATTAAATTTCTCTTCATGTTCAGAGGCACAAAAAGCAGGTCAGAATCCATATTCACATTCACCTCTGCTTTCATTTTTGTGACTAGCATGCAATGATGACTTAGTGTTTGCAATTGCCTTGCAGAACAACCACAGGATCAATAGTGAGTTAAAATAAACTTACCCAAATTTCTCAGCCATTTCTTCTGTGTGTGTGATAGGAAGAGAATATATTTTTCTCTAGAAGAAATTCTGCAGAAATTCCTTCGGAAGAGTTAGAACTAAATCCCAATAAAGCCATACTCACTTCCTTTACATTCTTTTGTGCAGTAGTGTGTTTAGCCAGTGCAGAGGTCCCCAGATAAAGTTACAGTGCAACAGCAAAGAAGGATGTTTAATTTAGGGGCATACACTGTTGTGTTTATTGCATTGCACACTTCCCTGTTCAATGGACACTTTTACATGGTATTATATGGTATATCCATATTTCAAATGAAGTGATCATGCAGATACAGGCCAATCTGAAAGAAATATTGTCAGTTGTCCTGATCTCCTTCTTTTGTGACATAGGATATTGAAAAAGTCCCACAAATATTGGTTATAAAAATGTTAATTCTGTGCTAATTTAAGATGGTTGTCAGCTAGTACACCTTTCAGGAAGGCTACTTTTAATGAAAATGTTTATCACATGCCTAGAGGTTGTATGTGTAAATTTGATAATGATGAGCAGCAGTACGTTCCATATTCTTTTCAGTGAGGCTCAAGACGGCCTGTATTTTTTTTGTAATTGGGATGAACAGAAAAAATAGGGAGCAGAGATAAGGGTTAGAGAACACTGAGAAACTAACAGAAGTGAAAGATAGAAGAAGTAAATACAGAAGAAGGGTGGGGATGAAAGTGTTAAGGGGTGGGAACTGGGAGAGTGGGAAATAGCTGTATCTGGTGCAATAAAAGAAATGAGAGGAAAGGTTCAGAGTCCAGAAAGGGTACAAGAACCTATTTAAATTGAGAAATATTACTAATTCAGGCCTGCTGAGTAAAAAAGGTAAGAAATGCACGTAGCTCTGTCTGGTTTTTGTCCTGATTTGTCCTTCCTGCAAGAACACTGTCGTTGTCTCCCTTACTTAAATGTCCCTGATCCTGCGTTCAAGCCCTAAATTCACTTCATTGATCAAAATACAATTCTGTTTTGGAGTCTGAATGAAGAATTTCTCTTTCTAGAACATGAATCATGACTTAGCTAGGAGACTGCTTTTAACTTGGATGTTTCTTTTACATAAAAAAAAAAAGAAAGTGAATTAAATTTCTGGCCATATTTCCATCCTTGCAGTTTCACAAATTATAAATTGCAAACACATCTAAAACATAACTGGATAAACATTTGCAACTCCAGAAAGCAATCCTCTTTCTGGTTGCATCAAACCTCCATCTCCTCTCTTCATTAGGGCAGCAACATACCTTTTCCCTCAGACTTTGAAACTAGCAAAAATGGTTTAAAGTATTCCTTGGTAAGACTTGGGGAATTAATCAAGAAAACCTGCACTACTGTCCAGCCTTGCTGAGACATTCCTTATGAGTTAGGGGATATTCTTGAGAGTTTCAAAGGCATATGTACACCTCCTCATGATATTAATTGAACTGGACATACTGCTGAAGGAGAGGAGAAGAAAGATCACAGCTATATGTTTTCATTGGGTCAGTCCTGATTTGTTTGTTCTTGGTTATGCCTGCAATGAAATCTTGTCCAAAATGGCTCCTCTGAGGTGTTAAGGTTAGGGTTTAGGTTTGGGGTGAGAGGTCAGGGTTGGGTTTAGGGTTAGAATTAGGGTTCTGAGAATGAAGGTTATGGCCATTGTACTTTAGGGTTATGGTTAGGATGGTAAGGTTATGTGTTAGGGCCTAGGGGTTACAGATTAGGGTTGGTGTTAAGGGTTATGGGTTTTGGATGAGGTTTAACTCAGCTGCATTGAGTCTGTTCTGGTTTTAGGTGGCCTCAGATCAGTAATTCCAGCAGAGACTCTTACTCCATGGGACATCAAGAATATGCAATACTGTTTGCTCTGTGTGCTGGTTTTGACTGGCGTAGATTTAATTTTTCTTTAATATGGGGCTGTATTTTGCATTTGTGCTGAATATGGGGTTTATAGTATAGAGATGTTTTCATTATTGCTGAATAAAGGCCTTTTCCGTTTTCCACACTGATGCACTGCCAAGGAAGTTGGAGACGTGTGGGAAGATGGGAGGAGATACAGCCAGGACAGGTGACCCCAACTGACCCCAGGGGTGTTCCGTACCGTGTGACATCATGCTCAGTATACAAAGTGGGATCAAGAAAGGGGAAAGGATGATATGAGGAGGTGTTTGGAGTTATGGCATTTGGTGTTTGTCTTCCCAAGTCACCCTTATGCATGATGGGGCCCTGCTCTCCTGGAAGTGGTTGAACATCTACCTGCCTGTGGGAAGCAGTGAATTAATGCCTTGTTTTGCTTTGCTTGTGTGCATGGTTTTTGCTTTCCTTGTAATACTGTCTCTGTCTCAACCCCCAAACTCTCTGGTTTTTACCCTTCTAATTATCTCCCCTGTTCTACAGGTGGGCCAGTGTGTGAGGGGCAGGGCTGGTGGCTGGGGTTAAACCATGACACCCTCTATTCATCCTGTGGTACTTCTAGAGGCTCTCCTGAGCTAGGAAGTGAGATCAGACTTAGGTACATCATCTCTGTTCTTGCAAACTCTTTTAACATGGCACAAAAAGTCCAGGTTGATTTTGTTCTTCTATGATTTAGGCAAGGTTCTAGGGCTGAAAGACCTGGAATCATGGCAAGGTGAACTTAAGTTTCTACACAATCCCAAACCCATGCACAACCGTGTGATTAGTTGTAGTTAAGATGTTGTCAGCACACCCGCTACCAGTCTGCTCTTCAGGTGTTACTGCAAAAATGAAGTTTAAGGAATTATCTCAAAGTCATAAAAATACTTGCTTTACATCTATTAATGTAGAGTTTGCATGTTGATTTCTTTTTCCAAGTGAGTAACCATGGTTGTAAAAGCAAAGGTATGGCATTAGATGACTTGTTCCTTTATTTGAAAGGCTATGCTTTAGTTTCATTTCTTTATAACACTTTGTAACACATTACTGCATGAAGAGAAAACATTTTCTAAAAACATTTTGGTGAAATGATGAGATATTACTTCATGAATTTCCGTGTCTGAGAACTGGAAAGAGATTTTCTGAGAAGCTAAATGGTGGATTTGTGAGGTACTATTATATTTTAATAACAGTGAATGGCCTTCCAGTAAGAATCATCATTTTAGTGAAAGTTTCCAGCCGGTTATCCACCTAGACTATACAGCATTGAAGATGGGGAAATAAGGGTTTTTTCTGAATTCAAACCACAGCAACAGCTATTCAGTCTTTGGGAGCTAATTCCAATTTTTATTGTTGCTATTTTAAATTTTGCTTAATTTTATGGTGGTTAAATTATATATTTAGACAGTACAGAATTGCCTGGCTTTTATTGCTTTGTGCTAGATAAGGTCATACGAAAGAGTTTCCCACATGTCTTCAACTATATTGTCTTGACATATTTCTTTGATAGTAACACTTTAAGGCATTTACTAAATGTGACCGCATCTTGTCATGATTTTCTTTTTCCTTTTTCTAAATTGGAAATGTGTAATGCAACAACACTTTTATGACATACTTATAAGTTTCAACAAAAAGAAATCTTTTCCATGTCCAAAACTAAATTTCTGTTCACCGGGACATATCAGACCTGCTAGTAATTTAGCCTGTTCTGCATACAAAGGGTTTGGACGCAAATTCCTGTCAAAGAAGGGATCTTGGTCTGTCTTCATCAGCAGTTCACAGACCTTATAGACCTTTATGGGCAGATGAACAAACAAGCCCTTTTTGTTGACAGCTAAGATACCTTCATATAATCTCATATTTGCTGCATGTGTGCAAGTTGTTACTGCATAATTAACAGATGTTGTAAGTTCACAATATATCCTCTGGTGTGATAAATTGTGAAGCTGTATTATCAGTCTGTATTGGTATGATCAAGTTAATTTTTAATGACTGCTTTGGTTGACAGTTTTAGAGAATAAGTAAAACAAAGTGGTTTACAACATGACCTGGCACTTTAAACAAGACCCACTGCCTCGTCTACCACATTCAAGAAGCCCTGTAAGTAGTAGCCTCTTCAGGTCACGTAATTCTCTTAAGTGCTAGAATGTCCTTATTTTTTCCCCTATGTTTTATTTCTTTGCAAACTAGGATTTGGTGTTCCAGTCACAGATGACCAGGGTCCTAGGTATTTAAGTTCCCATGGGAAAGCCTGCATCAGAAATTTTCAGTCCACAGAGAAGACATTGGCACCAGCCTGGGTAAGAAAAACCCACATGGAAATTACATTTCCCATATGTTATCCTGGTCAGTGGGAAGACATGTGAAGCAGATCTAAAGTTGCATTTCTGATCTGCTGATGTTGATGTTAAATTTTGATTGACTTCAGCAGCATTAGGTTATTATTTCAGCTCACCTAACTTCTAGTCATATACTATATTCATGATAGGTAGCCACTAAATTTAAAAAAGACATAACAACAAAGATATTTCTTAATGTTCCTTAGTGTATTTCATTAAATGTCTTAGACTAAAAAGTTTTAAAAAGTACAAACTGTAGAAGCACGGGTCAGCTGCAGCCATCCTGAGCTTGATGAGAGCTCGGTGTAGAAGCCACAGCCTGCTGCAGTCATCCTGACCTTGATGAGCAACTCTGTTCTCTTGGGAAAAGCCCATACAAAAGGATTGAGACCAGCCATAAACACCTGTGTGTGAATGTTTTTTTTACTACCCAGAACACAGGGTGGTGGAATGTTTGTGTGTATGTGTGATAACAGGGCAGAAACATCTTCTCTACAGGTGCTTGGTTGGATGTGGCTGTTTTGTCTTCCCTGCTGTGCTTTCCCAAAACTCGTACCCAAAAGAAACGTTTAAATACTGAAGGGTATGTAATAAAGATGAATGCTGCTAGAAGAGAGTGGAGGTTCGTGTTTATTGTTTTCCAAACTGCTGCACAAATAATGCAAATTTATGACATGAAAATTGCAGTAATAATCTAATCCTGTTACTTGCAGTCTCCTCAAAGACAGTATGGAGGGCAATCATTTTTTCTGTATTTTGATTACTCAGGAAAAGCATATAACTTCTTAAGCGGTCACTGTTATAGAAGTCCTTTAAAAGCTTTTTGATATTAAGACTTTTTCTTCTGAGGAAGTATAAGCATTGTATCAATTTCAGAGACTTACTCTTTTGAATTTTATAAATGTGATTTGCATTAAATGAAAGGCAGAAGACCTTTTTGTTTTGCTTAGACAACTTTGTTTTTATTGCTCTTTAAAGAAAATTATGTCAAAAAGTCAAAAAGAGCTATTTTTGATAGAAACAAAGAGCATCACTATTTTTAGAGTTCAGAGAAACACTTTGGAAAGTAAACTTGATTTACCAAGCTTATCATGCTTCGGTGATAATTTAGAGCAAAAGGAATATTTGCTTTTAAAATCATTGGTTTAGCCATGAATGAAATAACGTGTGAAGGAAAAAAAAGTCTATATATATAAACACAGACTTGTATAATTAACAGATGTGAGTATTCTCTAATTACAGAATTACAGAGGAATAGACAAATCTGAGTCTGAAGTGCTTGAACAGGATATCACACTTACCTGGGCAGAATTTTAGGAACTTAATTTCCACATACCTGGTTTTTCTGACTGAAGAGTGTGTTGGTCTTAGGCTAAAGAAAGGTGTATGATGAATCTAGATTTGTGTCCAGAAACAGGCACTCTGAAATTAATTTTTTACCTACTGCAGAGTGCTGTAATCTTGTAGTTTGCTCTCAGTGGAGAATTTCCACAATGCAAAACACAGATGTGCCACATCTAGGTCTGTTCTCATCTCCATATCCTCTCCTCAAAATAAAAAATGCCAAGCAGAGGGAAGAGGAGACAGAAGAGAAGTGTGGTGTACAATGACAACCACCCCTGACAGGAACTGGAAATTGCTTTCTAGTGAGGTAAATCCTACCAACACTATCTCTGGCACAGAGCACAAAAACATTCTGTGCTCTCAGAATAAGAACTTAGAAAGCCCTTTTTTCCACAGCAGTATCATATTTATGATGAGTTCCAAGTGACATTTGCTTCCCCCAAACCAACGGCTTTCAAATTTTATTGTATGTTTTGGGAGTATCTCTTAGTACCGGTGCATTGACCCTTAGCTTTCATAAGCACCTGTGATGTCTTAACCTGCTTGAACCACACCACTGCAAATGAGATTTGGCAGTACCTTTCCCTAAATCTTGGGCTGGACAACTTAATGCCGAACATGTCATCCAGGACTGCTCAGCATTTCTGTCAGCATCTCAGATTATCAAGATTTGAGCTGTGGATCCTGCGAATCAGCATTGTTAGGACAATGGTTTTAGAATTTAGGCTGATGTTTTTGCAAGAAAAATTTGCTTATTTGAAGGGAACTTAGTACGTTTTCAGTCCAGGGAAGCAAGCAAGTTGCTGATGAATGAGCTCAGGCTTGCTGCAAAAAAAAAAATCCTTGTTCTTTGCTAGGTTAGCTTTCATCACAGCTGTGCTATTCTGTGCTCTTCCACTGTGAAATTCTTTTTACAGGGCAACCCAGAAAGCAATCTGATGACATGGACTTTCTCCAGATGAAACATTGTTATGTATTCAGACTTCTTTTTCCACTAAGAGATCCTACACCATACAAATGCTCCTTTTATTTTTGTCCTCAATAGATACATCTTTTCTCGCAGGCTACCAATTCTTTGGGTTTGTGAACAGAATGTTTTTTCCTTTGTCTCGACTCTCCATATCTATTCAATTACCCACTGCATTGCCTATTGGTTTTGCTCTGCCTCCTGTAGAGTATAGGATGTTTTTAAACTGACTGAATTGTGTGTCATTTGCTCAGGTTTGGCTTAGTGATTGCTTCCTGAAGGCTGGGAAATGTATTCAAACTCTGGAAAAATTAATTTAATTGTTTACCAATCAAGTGAAAGTGGCATTTTCCTAAGGTGAAAATTTATAACCATGCTGACTAATATTTCTTAACCATAGAGTCCTGCATTTAAGCATGTCATTCTTGTATTCCACCAGAAAGATGAAAGTAGAAATGAAAGTACTGCATTTCAGCCCATTCCACAGGCCCCTCTGTTTACCCCCCCTGTGCATACTCAGTAGTACTGACCAACCTATGCAAATTCTGACCTGTGCCTTGCACGGTTGTTTCCATGTGTTGTGTAACACCTGTCATGTAATACCCTGTCCTGCTGGCTGTCACAGCCTGTTTTTCTTCATCTCCTTGATTCTGATATTTACCATTCAAGATGAGAATTTTATTGTTTGAGCAAACTTGAACTTGCAATCGATGTATCAAAGTACTTTTAATTCTTATCTCCAAGTTTCTTCTTAGCCCAGTGAGTTTTAGCAGGTTTTAGCTATCACTCTGTTTTATTGAGCAGCTCTGTATTCCAGCTACTATCATCTCCCTCAAGAAGGATTTATTTTAATCAATTAAAACTGCAAGACTCTGTTATTTTAGTCATTTTTATTTTTCAGTTAAAATCTGTTACTTTGGTATGTTCCCTTTCCATATTAAGTAAAGACCTTCAATTTATATCTCAGGGCTCAAGTGAGTACTACCTGGAGCTACCACTTCAGTCAGACCCTCACAGTTATGCACAAAAATGCACAATCCAGCATTTTAACTCTGCTGGAACACTTTCCCGTCCTCTCCTTCCAGCCACTGCCTTTTCGTGTGTCCTGTGGGAATGCTCTTCTATGGGTAGTCAGTCCATGGCTGCTCTGCCCTTTCTCAGGCAAGAGTGAAATAATTCTGCCACTCTCCCTATAACTTGTCTCGTGTGTTAATGATATCATTTTTTTAGAGTTTCTTTATCTGAGAAGTGAAGCAATGTAATACCAGAGCTCCTGATTGAAGCAGTACCTACTTTTGCAGTTGGTATTCTCAGCTGTTTAAATGAACAGGAGGTAAGGTCTCTCAGCAGAAGCCAAGGTGAACATCCAGGCTTTTTCTTCATTCTTCTAGAAAGAAATGAGAGGTGGAAAAGAAAATTCAGCTCCCTTGATCTTTTGAACTTGCTTTAATTCTTAGTGATTTCCTTCAGTGCCAAAGCAATGCAACATTTTGGATGCTTTTCTCGCCAAGTTTCTGGACCATGTGACTAAGGAGATCTGTAGGAGCAGATGTTTATTTCAGCAGATTCCAGCAACAGAGGTAAGTCCCTATGCTGTGAGACATTTGACCAGGCCCAAAAGATTAAAATTTTTCATCTCACAATCCTTTCCCTATGTCATATTTCCATTACATGGTTTGAAAAATAAAACTAACACTTAGCAAAAGTGAACAAAGACCTCCACATTCCCTCTGATCTCTGTCAGTCTGAGCCTCTGTAAAACTTTTTTTTTTGTACTTAAAGCAAATTGCAATGTAAAAAACTTGCAGGTGTGAAATCCTACATGTCTAAAAAATTCAGGAACCTATGAAGTATTCACCAGGAATGGGAAAAAAATACTAGACCAAGTTCTTCAGAATTTAAAGAATTCTTTGATTTGTGCATAAGAGGTAGTTTTGAGGCAGAAATGCAAGGTGGCCTGTGAAACTGAGATCTATCTTTCTACCAAACTGCAATATAGCTGTCATACATATTTGAATATCCCAGCCAGAAGTTAGTCAGTGACCGCATTTATCCTTACATGAAAGGCAGCATACAAAGTTAGTCTGAGGAAAGAGGCTTGCTCTGCAAATCTTAACAAATACCTCCAAGACTAGTGATAACTGTGCTTCACAACTGCTCTTATGAGCAAGCAAAGGAAGAAAGAAACTACATAATTAAATATAGGTATCATAATAAGGGCCACAGGAGGGTAAATCAGTGCCTGCAACAAGGTGTCTCTGCAATGAGTGGGTCAGTTCCCAAAGCAAAATGCTGAGCAATGCAGGACAAGAAGGAATTAATCACACACTCCATAACAGCAGCAATAACAACATGCGCTGTCTAAAAAAATCCCTCCTGACGAAAAAAACAAAGCATCCGAAGTAGATAGAGATGCAGAAGTATTTGGTGGTTAGGATTCATTCTAGATATACAAAGAATTAACTCATTTATTACAGGAGCACAATATAAGAAGGATCTAAAGCTATTACAGAGCACCCATGGCTGGCTATGGAGATGGCGAAGGGCCTTGAGGGGAGCCTGTATGAGGAGTGGCTGAGGTCACTTGGTCTGCTCACCCTGGCAAGCAGGAGAGAGAGGGGACACCTCATTGCAGTTACAGCTTCCTGGTGAGGCGAAGAAGAGGGGCAGACACTGATCTCTTCTGAGGGGAAGAGGAGGGCAGACACTGATCTCTTCTCTGTGATGCCCAATGAGAGAACTCAAATAAATGGCGTGAAGTTGAGTCAGGGGAGGTTTATGTTTAATATCAGGAAAAGGTTCTTCACCCAGAGGGTGGGTGGGCACTGGAACAGCTCCCCAGGGAAGTGCTCACAGCACCAACCTGACAGAGCTCAAGAAGTGTTTGGACAATGCTCTCAGGCCCCTGGTGTGACTCTTGGGAATGGTGCTGTTCAGGGTCAGGAGCTGGAATTGATGATCCTGATGGGTGCCTGCCAACTCAGCATATTCTGTGATTCTGTGAAGACTTAAAGTTCTCTTTGTCCTGGATGCATTTTGCTTTTTCGGCAGTAAAATGAGCTATTTTATCAATCAGGACTTCAAAATGTTTTAAAATTTTAGACAAAATAATAGTTTGCTAGAACAAAGTCCATTACAATAATTTTTACTCTTGGTAGGTCTAAATCAGTTTGTCACAAAAAAGATTGAAGACAATGCACCAATTAAAGAGAACTTCTATTCATAGGAAATGCTCTATACTAAATTATCTTTAATGTGTAGAGGTTAACTTTGACTCATTTAAAAAAATACATCTATTCTCCTGTTAAATAAGATTTTTATATATACTCAAGCATATACAGATTTACTCTTGTAGCATTTTAATTTGAGCAGTAATTGAATTTCTAAAAGCTGATGCGGTTGAAATATTACCCTGATCACCTCCATTTTCTAGATGTGCACTTCAGGATTCTCCATTCAGGCTAAAAGCAAATAAATTCACTTAAATAAACAATATGGGGAAAAGATATGACACTGCTCCCCTGTTTACACATAATGATTATTAAAGAGGTGTTTTAGAAGTCTTTTTCTGATTATGGGGTTTGTGGACACTCTAAGCATTACATTAACTGCATATTTATGGACATGTGCACATGTATCACATACCTAGCAGCTGGATTTTATATACTGGCCAGTGCCTGTAAGTGGGCTGTATGAAGTGATTCATGAGTCAATATTAACAGTATTCTTTACTGCCGTTTATAGTTGGCCTATCAAAAACAACTGCTGTGTTCTCTTAGAACTCAAAGTGGTGTGAGAGTTACTTCTGAGAAGATTCTACCAAGCTTTACAGGCAGCAGAGGGTATCAGACACATTTAATCTTCAGTGTTCTCAGGACCTTTAGCTATGCTTATAAAATAATGAGCACACAAAGGAAGACAGACCCAAGAATTGCACTACAATCTGCATACTTTATGACTATGAAATTACATTCAAAATAATGTTTTTTTATTTTGGGTAGAGGTTTTGTTCATTGTTAAAATATTTAAAAGTCAGACTAAAGCAGCCTGTTTAGGATACTGTTTAGTCCATATAGATACTATTTTCTTCAGATTCATTCTCAGTGTTTTTTGGGTTTTGGTTTTTAGTGATGATTTTTTTAAAATAATTTTTTCCCATGTAAGAACAAATGGAGAGAGTTTTAAAATGGTATAGTTCTAGTCACAATCGAAAATTATTATCAGGGTGCATATGTGGCCCATTATCTATAGAGAGAAACACAGAATAAGGAGATGTGCCCAATATAGGAGGGGTTTTGTGCATTAAAATCCATATCCTATGCTTCAAGAAAACCTGATCTAATGCATACACTGAAATAAGCAGGAGTCTACAGCTATTACATTATTTTTAAAAGCTGCACTTTAGAAGGATTCTCACAGTGCAGATATTTAGACAACATTTAACATTACTTCTATGGAAAATTTTAACAAGCTGTTGAAATAATCAAAGAAGAACTCAAACCTATGAAGCAGAGCAGCACCTAGCCAACATCAAAGAAGCTATCTCAGATTACACCCATTCTTACCACATGAGCTGAAAATGGCAGAATCAAGTCATATCTCCCTTGGATTTTACCTTGGTGCCGTCCTAAGCATGTACTCATCAGTCCTGGTCAACTGGCTGTAGACATGCTTTCCGCTCTGGGGCCTGGATTAAAGACTGAAGGAAGAATAATTGTCTAAAGTTAAAGTTCATGCTTCTTAATTTCCTAATTCCTGTTAATGAGGAAATATTTGGGTTAATCTCACTATATAATTATAGATTAAAAATGCAAAAATACAAAAGGTGGCTGGGATGTTGATAGCATTGCAATAGGATTATTTTCAAATGTAATACTGTATTTTATTTGAACAGTTTCCAGGAAAGCATACTCTGAGAATATCTGTTATGTCAGATCCTAAAAATCAAGATGGGAATGAACTGCAACCCTGGCAGTAAACTATACATAAACTCTGAATAATAACTTGAAAAACATATAGCGGGGTGAATTTTAAAGTGTACAGGTAACTCCATGTTTAAGTAGAGTCTAAATGTTTTAACATTAAAGTGTTTAAACTATTCTGCCCAACATACCACCCCAGTTAAGTCCTTTTATATATCTGTCACACATATTATTTTTCAATCTATTACTTAAGCGTTTTAGCATCTTGTTAAATTTTATATTGCGTTTTATTTTGAATGTGTTAGAATTAATTACTTGCACAATTTTTTTTCCTTTTCTCCCTCTGTAAATCAAATTCAGAGAATCATTAATGTCATAACAATTTTCTGAACAGGAATGCTGCTTTGTTAAGACCAAAAAAAGCCTCATGTAAAAAATGTAAAGGTAAAAAATGTATTTGTTGAATTGCTGAATTCTTTTATCCTATCTCTTTCTGTTTTCAAAGGAACTTCCATACATACATTATTATTATTAGACTGATAGTGGGTAATTGCTATGTCAATAAATTGCAACCTTATATTAACACACAAAAAGATTATATATGTCTGCAGATGATCATGCTCTTTGAAGTAGCGTAATGTGGAACAGAGAAAAGTCTCCCCATTTGTCAGCTTCAGCTGTCTAATAACTGCAAGAAAGAAATTCCGTTCTGTTTTTCAATCGCAGACTCAGTGGATTGATTAGACTTCCGATGGGTCATATCATCCAGACAGTATTTAATTTTTGATGTTCAAGTAGAAAAGAGAAGGAAAAGAAAAAAACAAGAAGTATATATCCCTAAGTTCACTAGTAAACTTCCATGCAAATTCCAAGCTATGGCTGACTTCTAATTTTTTTTGTAAGTTATCTGCAAGGCCATACCACATGTACATCTCTCCTTCTTTTCTCTTCTAAAAGTGCTGTAAATTGCTTTTTCTCTTCAGTCAAATTTGAAACAACATCTGTACGTATAACACGGACAAATGAAATGGGAGGTTGTTTTAAACCTTAGCTGAGAATCAGAAATTAAGTCTATTTTCAATGGAAGAAAAACAAAGTAAGTGTCTTCTTTCAACAAAGTTAAAATACTATCATTTTGTCAGGAAAATGAGTAAAACAGGCAGATGATTTTCAAATTTGTCAGGGTTTCAGTTAGTCCTAACTTTTACAATAATAAATTTTCTAGGGCCTGACCTGCTAGAGATGAAATAAGATTTCTGGGCCGTATTTTGCCTTTCACTTATGTGAAAATAATTCCAACTTTCCTGTATTTATTTATAGAAATTTGACAATTTTCAACACACAGTCTCAGGACCAGAAAAAAACATATTATGTAAATTGGACAAACTTATCATTAGATTGACTCAGCCTCTAGAGCCTTTCTTTTATTGTAAATTACCAATTTTACAACTATAAAATTCTACTCTAAATGGCCTACACTGAATAAAAGGTGAAAACAGATCTTTAATACCAAGCCTAGGCAATCAGTATACATCTAATTTACCCAAAATAACCTCTAGTATTTCCTTTTTACAATTGCAAACCTCACTCAGTGCTACTTAGCCTAGTGAAAAGCACCTAAAAATGAAAATAAAGTTATTACACAAAACTTTTAGCACTGGAACGTATAAAAAAAATCAAAACCAAACCCCCTATAGCTAGCTCCTTTTGAAATAAATTACTTACCAGACTCTGAGGTTTTTCCCCAACTACTGGGAAATCTGTGTTTGGGTGAGAGTGATGCAATCAATGAAAACACTAGAAAAATTCGTCATTATTACTTCCCAAGATTCCTGTCTATAAAGTGATATTTTAAACTACATCATAATCCTTTTTATTTATGTTATACAACTCCCATTTTGAAAGCTGCATTTACTTCCATGACAAGGAAGTAAAAGGGGAGTGAATGCAGTAAAGCATCTGCTTGAGAACTGCAATTTGAGAGAATACTTTCATGACACAATTTAATTGCTTTACTTTCATGTAACAATGTGTCATAAAGTTAATGTGTTCAAGCTAATGTTCTCCTTACATTTTCATTGAAAGTAACTACTATGGGGGCATGGCAGGAATATTGAACATTAAAGATAACATCTCTTAGAGCTAGATGAGTCCTAAGTGCTGGAGCTAATGAATACATATTTTAGGGCAAAGTTGTGTTCTATGCAATTTCCACAATTATTTTTTTTGTGCAGAAAAAAAAACCACCATTTTCTCTCATTTTTAGAAAATGTTTGTAAACGTTGCCATCTTTTTGATGGGAATCTTTATTTGTCACTGATCACTGCATTGTTGTCCCACTTAGCCAAAATTTGCTGACTTAGACAGTGCCTTCTATGTAATACCATGCTCTATCTTTCTTAATCAATAGATATTGGGGTTTATCCCCAGCCAGCAACTAAGTATCAAGAAGTCAGTCAGTCAGTCAATTTGTCATTCACTCACTCGCTCACTCACTCATGCATCCTCCTACTTTGGTGGGATGGGGAGGAGAATTTTAAAAAAAAGTAAACCTCATGGGTTGACATTAAAACAGTTTGATAACTGGGTGGATATATTTGAGATTTACTAAGAATAAGGTAAGAGTGTTTGGAGTGAAGCTATGTGAAAGGAGAGCACTGAAAAACTTATGCTGAATTATATTTGCAGAGGTAAAACCTATGAAATCAGCAAAGAAAAGAAGCCCAAAGTAAATAGGGTGAGCTGAGTTCTATCTTTGTCATAAATGATAAAATAAGTGTTCAGAAAAGATTGCAATTTCTTTTACTTATCTTGTTTATTCATCAGACTGTATGCTGAAAAATAAACTGAAACTTGCTGTTGCAGTCAATACTGTATCTATGAAAGCATCTAAACTGGAACTAAAATGTTCCATGACAGATCCTTTGCAGGGAAGCAAACAGAAGATTTGAAGTATTTTTCAGGTATGATTGGCAATCCTCAGCATAGTTTTATCAGCTGTGTGATTTCAAAGGAAATGTGCTGATTTATAGAAGTTCCACAGTCCAATACTCTCTGACTGGGTCTTTTTAAACATTTCACATAGGGAAGGCTGTATTTAACATAAAATTTACTTATTTGAAAATGATGTTACATGGGATTTATGTTTTACTAGATAAATCAAATTAAATAAAATGATAAAACAATGGGAAAAAATGTTCTGAAAACACGATACAAATGTAGGTTAGTCAGTCACTCCATGCATCATTCCATGATGCATCGTGGTACATTTGTGAGTACGTTGCCTTTACCCATCTCTCGTGAGTCTTCTTCCATATTAAGGTTTTATATGTCAGTAACAGGTACAGCTGGTACTGCAATTTTATTTTCCTTCTGCCCTCTCACATTTTCTGGGAGGAAAGAGGGTAATGAATATAGAACGCACAGCTCAGGCCTTCAACCTATCAACAGGACAAAAAGAGAGAAAAAGAGGTAAAACTGGAAGAGTATTTTCTTTAGTACATGTATATTTCAATGGAATTAGGCTAGGTGAGGCTGCTCCCCACCTTTTGCATTTAAGGACTGTTGGTTTAGGCCATTGGCCAACGAATTGCCTTCAGTAGTGCCCTTCTCTCCAAGGCCCATTACAAAGTGATGCATCTGTTGGTGTTCCTTCCCAGGAATCAGTGTTTTCATGGCATCCTGAGTCAGGTGATCACATTCATTAGTCCCCATGGACTTCTGTTCTACTAATTGGACTAATCATTTTTTTTCAGATTCATTTGCACTTTTGGTGTTAATAACCTCCTGTGGAAATTAATTTCACATTTTAGTGTTAAACGTACTGTGAAAAAGCATTTCCCCCTTTAAAAAAGCCCAGAAAAAAATGCTGTCTGCTCATTTCAGTGGGTGCCTGCCAGGTTTTTTTTGTGTTAAAAAGAGTAATGAAATGTCTATACTTACCTTTTTTACACCATACCTGATTTGGCAGGGATATATCATCTATCTTATCCTTTATTTTCCAGTTTTTACAGTTCCTTTTCCTCTAAAGATCATGCCATAACTTCAGCCATCATTACTCTTGTCTACATTTTTGTGCTTCAGTATTTTGAAAGAGCATTGCAATACATATGGGGTTCAATAGTGATATTTTCTGGTTTATCCTTTGTTTCTTCCCTAAAATTTCCTAGAATTTTGGACAGAGCTGCCCGTCATTCCTGGCAAAATTGTGCTACAATGAGTAGTTCTCAACTGACAAACCAGAGTCCAGGGTGCGTTTCCTTTTGTTCATCATTGTGCATTTTTCAGCTCTGCATTTCCTCTGTTGCACTATCTTCTAGCCAGCTGATTTCAACAACCATTTGTGGGGATCTTAGTTTTGTCTTCGGAAAATTTTGTAGCAGCAGCCACCTTAGTCACTGCGCTGGGTGCAGGTGCTCAGGTTCTGGGAGCAAGTGGCTTCAGAGGCACCTCTGAGAGGAGAGAGCAAGGCTGCCCCACACAGCTCCAGCTGGCTCCAGCAGACCCCTTGAGGGCATGTCCGAGTCCTTCTGACAGAGCAGTCACGCCTTTGTGGAAAGATATTTAAGGAGGAGAAAGAAACAGTGGAGAAGGAGAGGAGGAGGAAACAAAGCAGGAGGAGGAAACAATGCTGGGAGCACTATGGTCGGAGGAGGAGGAGGTGCTCCACCAAAGCGCCTGCAGCTTCCAGGATGCCCACAACAACAGAGAGGAGAACTACGAAAAACAAGGAGCAGCCGCAAAGAATATCCCAAACACCCTGTGCCACTCAACAACCTCATTGAAGGGAAAACCTATAACCTGTGATACTATTAGGCATGAGGAGAGCAGTTTGGAGTCAAAGTGGGCCTGGGAGTATGGGGGAGCTGTATTTCTCCATATGTGTTTTTGGTTTTGTTTCCCTAAATGATCTTATTCACTTTAGGGAGAGGATTGAAATACCAGAGACAGGTGGGATAGCAGCCAGGAAACACCCCATTCTGAAAAACTACATTTTCAACTTTACAAAGACTCCTAATCTGTTGTTAATACATTAGAAGATTGTCTTTTTATCCTAAAACAGGTACATTTTTCTAAACTGTCTTGATAGATATGTTAAAATTTGCTTTACTAGGGGAACAGTACATTATCTAGCTCTTCCTTCATTGAAATGAATTCTCTTTTTTTGTTATCATTTCAAAACGCTTCCATAGTAAGTAAACCAGACTCAACAATATTCTACAATCCTCCTTCAGCCCCTTTTAGGGTTGGTGAATATAACTTTGTTTCTGTTCTGATACGGAGGCTTCATGAACTACACTGTAACAAACTATCACTGATAATTTTGTAGTTCCATGTTTCAATTGCTGTCTTACTTTTGAGTGACTCTCCTAGTTCAGATGTTGAGGATTTATTACTGTGTATTTCATTGATTAGATCAATTTAATTAATTTCATTCATTTGGTGATGGCACTGATTAGATGTTCCTTTTAGGATAACGATTTCAATCCTTTCCTCAAAAAATGGTTCCAAGGTGAGAACTTGTGAAGCAGCTCTCTAGATTATTCAAATACAGAAGAGATTTTAAATATCTCATCCCTTTGCTCTGATGCCTGCATGTATTTTCCATTTAGTAATCCCTTCTCTAATGCAGCATAATGTCAGTGTGGAGAAACTAAGTTAGACCATATAGCCTGGTCTACCCAAGAACGCAAAAATGTGTCAGCAGGACACTTAGCAGGACACAGCCTATCCCGGGTTAGGTGGTTGGTCAGTTCTTCTGTTCACTTTAAAGCTGAGGAGACGTGTCCTGCCTTCCCAATTTCTACATTTTTTAGCTTTCAGGAAAAGAAATGCAGTCCTACATTCTTTGCAGGGGAGAAATGAAAATTCCTACCCTTCCTCGGTGGAAGAACGATGGACTACTACTGATATGTTGTCTTAAAAAACCTGATAAATACGGAGCTTAGTAGAGTTGATAGATGACATACTACACAAAGATAACAGATAAGCCTAAAATAAAAGGGTCCTTCAGTCTGAGCTCAGTTATTGAGTCAGAGTGTAGGAGTACATTTGTTATTTTAAAGTGGACTTAAACTTGCTCTGTCATTTATCAAATCTGGTTGAATCAAGTCAGACAGGCCTAAAAAGAGTGGTAAGGACCATTCCCAGACAGACCACATATCTGTCAAAAAGAAGTGGAGCAGTCTTACAGCCAGCTCAGGCCTCTCTAAGCTTGCAGATCTGGTAAGACAGCTAAACCCAAGAAATTTAAATGACAAAGGGGCAACTAAAATAATCTGACATGAATAAACCTGCTCTAGAACTTTATATTCAATTCACAAGGCAGGCTTACAGAGTAGTGTCCACATCAAATTGTCATTTACTACAGTCAGATCAGGATTCCTCTTCCATCTAAATAGGAGATGGAGAGCATGTGCTCCTAGTGTGCATAATATACCTTTGTATGTGCTTTCCAAAGATCTTAGTATCTAGTAATATCTTCATTTTACCTGAACTGCAGATTATTTATGTACAAGAGCTACATTAAAAATAAGCAGATGATGCTAAGTGTACTCCACCAGGACCAATAATCAAAAATTATCGGTTCTATGTGGACTCTGTTAAAAACTATAAAAATCAAAAATGTAGGAAAATAAGAACACCTGTGACATTAAATAAAGGATTATCCTTATTTGAGAGGAGTCTACCTCAGAGAAAAATATTTATAATGTTAACATTTACGATAGTCATGAAATACTATTTGTAACACTAGTGCTTCATAACAAACTTCTTCAAACGTAGCAAAATCTCTTGTCCATATGTAAGGTCACATCTTGTCTGTATAAGAACAGAGAGTCTGCATGATAGTAGAGTGTCATAACTTTCCATGCCTTGACTATTTTCCGCACTTTCAACTCAGCATGACACAGGATTTATTTCTATTTCCAGACCAACTCTGAAGCTTGAAAGCTATATGGCTATGTGTATATGTGAATACATATATACAAAATTACATATACATGTATGCGTGACAGCGATACACGGCTTCATAATTTTTTTTCCAAAAAAAAAAGTGCTGAATCCAAAATGAAAATAGATACCTTGTGACTCCTTGTAGTCAGTTAAAGGAAGGAGATGCAACTATCCTTTGTGGATCAGAAAGCTCTCTGCAAGTTTGGATAAATGTTTATTTCTTTCTGTTTGAATTTAGGCATACTAAATTTAACACATAAATTGGGAGGCAAAGATGCTTCTCTCAGTAAAAGCTTTGTGTGATTATCTTAAACCCAGCTACCTTTGTGTTGCCTCATACTAAGGAAACTCACTTTTGAACCTGTCACCAAGATCCCAAAAATAGGCAGGTGAGACCATGACTACTTGCAGAACTATGATATATATAGAAATTGTTTAAAGTAAGTTTAAACATTCCCCTGGTCAAAAAACTGACACCATTCTCACCCATTTTTAGAGTTAAACAAAGTTTTAATTTTTTGTAAAGCTGATTACAATCTCTCAGGCTGTGCTCAAGCTTGATTCCAGTCCTTTCCTAAAAGGAATACAATTTAACCATTTTCTATTTCATTACTTCCTTGCTGATTTTCACACCTCCACATGTTAAAATTAAAAGCAATGCTTAAGAATGCAAAGGGCTTCCTTTGAGGTAAAGACAAGAAGTAACAGATACAGCAACTATGAGAATGAGTCCTTACAGTGATGACATACCATGTATGTGAAAAGGGATTAAAAATATATTTTTAAGAGGCATTTAATTTAGCTTAATTTCCATTTAGTCCAAATCCCTCTGAAATGACTTTTCAAGAAAGAAATCAAAGTCCACAATGTTCTGTTACCAAGCAAATATTTTTTAATAAAAGCTCCTTCAAGAATTTCAATTTACTAGTGAGAAATTTGAAAAGATTGATGATTTATTATATTTCATGATATTTAACATGACATTTAAAAAAAATAATTTCATTGCCTTCACACTTCATTTTATGTATGTGCATATAAGTTACATGTCTCCAAAATAATGTAAAATGTCTTTTGGAATGCTTTTTAAATAGTTGCCAGGGTTGAGTATTTTGGGAAGGTGTTTTTTGTTTGTTGGGTAGGGATTTTGTGGTGTGTATTTGTTGGTTTTTGTATGGGGTTTCATTTGTTTTAATTGGTTGGGGACTTTTTTAGGGATGGGTGGCCTTTTGTGTTGCTTTCTCTCAGCCTATTATAATATATAAATAATATTAATTTTTTCATAAGTCCATAAGAATATAGAATACAGAATATAGATACATGCTCACGAATTAAAGAGAATTAATTGAACGATCAAGCTACCAGTGCTCATGATAGTCTGAAGTTCTGTTAACCACCAGTTAAGTTAGGATCAAAACATCATCAGAGAAACAGCTTTCAGCAGCTCTCACTGTCTGTTTTACCTCACAGTTATCACAGAACATGAATTGTATCATCATAGAAAAATATTGAAATAGGATATCATTAGTGAGACAAAGTAACTGTTTTTGCCAAGGCAAGCACTCTAGAGCTAGGAAATACCACTTATCAAGCTGCTCACACCTTTAGTTCTCATAGTTCCTAGGGAAAATATGTTAGTTATTCCCTTCCTTTTCCTCCTACATCATTCAGTGTGGCGTGGTCTCATAGAGGACTGGAATGAATGAAGTAAAATATTTTGTGTGAGAATGGGGCGAGAGAAAGGCTAAGTTCTGGTTATGACATCACTGCCCTGGAAAGTTAAATCCCTCTTCACTTGGCCGTATGGCTCCTTCCGGTCAACACCACGTTATTTACTGGGAAATACAGTAGAGATCCTGTGGCTCTTCTAGTGCTAAATATATCCCAATTCTCAGGGCTATAGCTTGAGGCTACAGAGTTGTTATGTGTTGAAAGATTTCTCTGAAACCTTGTAGGCTTTGGCATGAGCTGACTAAGATTTGTCTGTCAGAGATCAATCACTGACAGTGGTAGGGATGGCAGCTGGGGGCATCTTTGAATGAGAGGAGGAAAGGGATTGGAGGGATCTGGGACTAGGACTGGAAACCAAATAAATACAGACTCTGATCTGCAGTGGCAAACACTTCTGGAAATCACTACTGAAATCACCAGAGCTGTACTTTCAATGCATGTGCACAGTGAAAATGGAAATCTCTGGTCCTAGCACCTCAATGTAGGTAGCCAAATGTTTTGGCCAATCCTGATCAATTGGCAATTGGGATCACTGCCTCTTCCTCACCTCAAAGCTATGATGTGAAAATAATTAATTAAGATTGTAATCACAAGGATAAATATCACAACAATTCCCAAAGTAGGTTATTAACTTTGTCCACAGAGCATAGTTTGAATGGGGAACATTTAAGTGAACGTTATCTGCTACTAACACTGAATGAAATGGGAGATTCATGGAAAATGCACTATGCGCACTCAGTCAGATCAACTAAGTTTCCATAGTCAATATACACTCTGCTATTTCCTAATTTTGAAGTAATTAATTCTGAAATCCCATTAATTTTCATTTAACAATTATTGGTTTCTTTAATAAGCAAGCACACTACAACTCATACATTAATTTCAGTGGAGACATGCCAGTTTGGGAAAATGCATTTCATCAGCAACATCTGTACTCCACAACTGTGAATCAGATTACCCAATTTAGTGAGTACTAAGTTGCAGAAAAAATGCTTGATTCTTTTAATTGTTTTGAGACATGGGAATGTGTAAGTAATTCAACTCATGCTTTATATGTAAATGTATACCTATTCAGCCAAAAAAATCTGATGAAGTTAAGCCTTACTCGCAGTAGAAAAAAATCAGTTTATTTAAATACAAGGATTTACTGACCAATTTTAAAGATAGTTAAAGATGTTTAGTTAAAGTTATTTAACAGTGACAAAAAGAAAATTAACTATTCCTCTTAAATGAAAATAGATATTTTTAGAAAAATATCTTGCAAAGTGGTCAGATTTAATGCAGAAAGGCTTTTGAGAAGTAATTTTTCATAAAATAATTTTGAGGTAAAAAATAGTAAATGCTCTCTTATTAAATCAGCCACTCCTTCAACATCCGAAGCCTAAGAAAATTAAAACATTGGACTGTATTTTTATGCTAAATATCAAGCAATGCTTTACAGTGATGAATTTGTTAAAATGTGATGGCAAAATCTCTTTCTATTTTGAAAGATTTAGGCCAATTTCAGCAATCTTCATTCAGCTGCTGAATCATAGGCCACTTCAAGAGGGCAATGATGTTATGATGTACATAAAATACATGCACTGTTATAATGGTTCTATGGTAATACATTAATTTAAGTAGGGAATTATGCCTATCTTAGTTTAAATGTGGGACCCACTGAAACAACTTCTTTTTCAGAGCAATATCACCTATTTTGATGTAACTGATCAATGTAATGTTAATAGAAAAATACCTTAAAATTCTTAAAACCAAACCCCAAATACAATTACAATGGATTTCAAGTCGTAAGATTACAATAAGAGTTTTTGAATCTGTCTCTTTGGAAAGGTTTTAATTTAAATAAATTCAGAGATTTATCATGGATCAGATTTCTTGAGGGAAAACATTGTTTTTGTTAGCATTTTCTAGATAACATTGCATAGCATAAAGTAAACAATGGCAGTAGTCTATTGAAAAGTGTCCTTCATGCATAATTTGACATTTGAGAAACAGCCAGGTTCACTTTTGATATTTTTCCTCTGCAGACCAATTATTAACTGAGATCTACAGATCGAGCAGACAGAAAGATTTTTCCACTGAGCATCCTTTCCTGGTATAATCCTTCCTGAGGTGCATATAAAGGAGGTATAATTACGGGAAAAATGTTTGTGCAAAAAACTGTGAAAAAATGATGACTCTGGCCCTGGTCTCTTGATCATTCTTGGACAGGCTTTGCTTACTTCAATGGGGGCTCTGAGAGCCTCTATGCTGGGAAAACTGAAGAGGACCTTATCCAGCAACTGCAGAATTTATCTCCAGTAGATCAGTTTCAGTGAAAGAAATCACACAAGAGCTACCCCAGAAAGGTCACCAATATGTTAAACAGAAGTTATTTGTGATTCATACACCATAAATATATGCCCAGACATTCTTTCATAGAACAGAGGAAGAATTGTAATTTTATATAGTACAGTTTTAGTCTGGTTTTGGTGGCAAAGTATCAGCTTTCACACAACATTTCCTGGTGAAAGCCCTCATCCTGACAGGTTTGGATTGAATCTCCTCCTTCTCTTGAGGAGATGAAAACGACAATCCTGGCTTTTGCAACAATACTATGACAGTGTTACTCTGATTGACAAAATCTCTTTCTGAAACTGCCATCACACAGAAATTTTTATACCAAATAAAGAGGGCATACCCAAAACCTGAGCACTGTCTAGGGCACACATAAGTTTTTACTTTGATACCTTTATTCTGCTTATAAGTTCCACTTCTGCAACTTTCCTGGATCTGGCTGTGTTATTGGTGACTTCAACTGAACATTTCACATAGTGACAAGTAGCTGTTTTACATATGAACCTCTGGATACATTTTAGCTCCACTTCCGACCCCATAAACTCTCATTTCCAGATTTATTAGAACAACTTTTGTCTCACTGAAGTCTATGGAGTGCATCAGACATAAAAGTGGTTAGTATTAGGGTGATTTTAATGCTCAGTTGTAAATAAGTTGTAAATAAGAGCATTACTCCTGCAGAGTCTGGAAATAAAGACCACAGAAGTCAATGACCTTTGGCTATAGAATGGTACTGCCAAGGTTCTTCTTGTGGGAGACCTTAAAATTGAACCCAAAGTTATAAATTAAATTATTTGGTTATCAAGCTTGATAATACTTTAGTTCCACAAGGCAGGCAAAGTGCTGTTGGAATGGTTTTTTTTCAAGGTCTAAAGTTCATTTAAAAAGTATAACAGACAGACTTTATGCTATTTTATATTGAAGATTCACACTCTATTCCATCCAGTTCATTATTTCCACCAAGTAAAAATCTCTCGTGAGCTGAACACACACTGAATGACAAAAGAATAACAAAGGTAAGTATCACATTCCCTTATCAATAATATTAACTTTTGTTTGACTTTTATCCTTTTATAAAAAGTTGAACTCAAGTTCGTATTTTCAGGCTGCTTTTAAAATAGCATTGTGGTTTAGCCCAGTCAGCAACCAAGTACCACACAGCCACTCATCTGCTTGCCCTTAGTGGGGAGGGGAGTCAGAAGGGAAGTAAGACTTGTGGGTTGAGATAAAAACATGTTAATAAAAGAAATACAACTAATAACAATAACAACAACAATAGCAACAGCAATAGTAACAGTAACAATTGCAATGGCAAGAAAAGAGAGAGAGGGAGGAATAAAAGCCAAGAGAAGTGATGCACAATGCAGTTACTCACCACGTGCTGACCAATGCTGAACCCAGCCCTCTGCAGTGCTTGGCCTCTCCCAGCCAGCTGCCCCCAGCTTATGTGCTGGTTGTGATGTTCGGTGGTGCTGGAATATGCTTTTCCAATGACCCATTTATGTCACCTGTGCTGGCCATGCTCCCTCCCAGCTTCTTGCGCAGCAACTTGCTGGGATATCGTGAGACATTGACAAGTCCTTAATTGACAGTAAGAACTGCTTAGCAGGAGCCAAAACATCAGTGTGTTATCGACGTCACCTCACACTAAATCCAAAGTGCAGCACCTTGCTAGCTACTAGGAAGAAAATTAACTTTATTCCAGCTGAAAACAGGAAAAACCACAACCAAGAATTTCTTCCTCGTTAAAAGTCTTCCAGTATTATTTAAATGGTAGTAAATTATATTGTGTTCCTTGCTGAGTTACACAGACATATCTAATTTATTTTGTCTCCAGTACATCTTTTCATACTCAGTTCTTAATTTTTTTTCAGACAAAGTAGAAAGTCTGGGTTTTATTTTAATTTCCCTGATGGTTTCTTTTCCAAAAATTACTGTTTGTATAGGATCTGACAGATAATGAAAAATTAAAAATTTTGATTTAGGAGATCTCCAAGGCTTTAATTCTCAGGCTTTTCCTAGTAACTTTGCTGCCCTGTACATGCAAAGACATAAATCTGGAATTCAAAGAGTATCAGCAATGCCATGTGGCTGTAAGATCCTTTACCTGTCTATTAGGTAAATTTCCCTTAGTCTAGTTCTTGCTTAATTTATGGCGTAGTGAGTATACTTGTCTAATAAAATTCCTGCTGATTAATGGAGAACTTACCAAATGCAAGAAAAACTACCCCAGGATGAAAACATTCTTTTTTCCTCTCTTTACATTTCTAAAAATGAGATTTTACTCTAAGTTTTCGTAACTTACATGAGCATCTTAATGATTAAATTGTACTCTGAGATTGCAATACTTGAGAGCAGTCTAGTGTGTCAATATTTCATGTTTAAAATCCAGTTCATTTGGCAACTACTCCTTAATATCTGAATAATCCTTTGGAAGTGGAAAGTTATTCTTACCAGCAGTTTTCCAAGATAACATTCTCTTTATCAAATTTCCCTCTGATGAGATTTTATTTTTTTTTCTTTTCATTTTTCATTATGGTGATTAGAAGTGGATTTTTATTTCACACGGGCAAGATTTTCTATATGCATCAAAATTATATAGGCATGGATAGTGAGATATGTTTAGCTACTTATATTTTTCTATTATTTCTTTTCTGATTTTAAGCCCATCAACCCATCAACAAGTGTATATTTTCTTGGTAACACCATATTACTAACTGAAGAGATCACCACTTAGAAAATAGTTAAGAGCCAAACTTATTCTTAAAAGATTTAAGCAGTTAAATAAATGGTTTATGGTAGGATTAAATTGCTGAAGACCAAAAATGTAAATAAAAAATAATCAGGTTTCCTCTCACCATTACCTCTTCATAAATACAAAGAAACTACCTAGTTATTTAGCACCATTGTTTTAATTAGGCTAAATGCGAACTTTTACATTTGGGTCTGTCTTCGTTCGAGAGACAGG
>VZRL01000338.1:6709-22198 GCA_013397895.1 Origma solitaria | reverse complement strand
AAATAAAAAAATAAAATAATCCGGTTAATCTTCCCCTGTAAGTACTGCCCCTTACAAATTCGCACGGCTATTTCCTTAAGGTAATTGACTCGCTCTAATATGCAGAATTAAATATTAAAGAGGAGGAAAGCTGTTAATAATTGATACTGTTAATCCTCTCGCCCATCCTTTAATGGCGATGGAGGGCTGTGCTTCATAACGGCTTCGCGATCGTTTTTTTGGGGTTTTATTTATTTTTTTTTCGGTCGTATTTTGGGTCGTTAAAATGTATTTTCGACGCCGCCTTACCTCCCCACCGCACACAAATCGCGAATGGGAAGAGGCTCTGGCACCTCTTTCTTTATTTTTTTTTTCCTCTAAAATCCAGTAAATAATTTACGAGAGATTCGTCAGGAAAGAAACACTCGCCAGAAATTGGAAGAGTCGGGGAAAATCGGAGGCGAAACCAACTGCGTCTCCCAGCCCTGGCAGAGCCTCAGCCCGAAATTAAACCATTATTTAGAACAAAAATATCGTTTAACTCGCTGCAGCCACGCGCCGTGCAAACCGCAGCGCTTTAATCTCTTTTTTTTAATTTTTTTTTTTTTTCTTTCTCGGACAAGATTTTCGTAATATTCAATTTCAGGGAGGCTGAGCATGGGACCGGAGTGTTTAATTCTCCCCCGGTCCTTCCCCTCGCGGCCGCGGTTTGTTCTGGATCTCTGCCCGCCACAACAGAACGGGAAATTTTTTTTATTTATTTATTTTTGTGTGTGTGTGCGGGCGAGTTAAATGATAGAGGGGGGGAAAAGAGAGGAAAAAAAACAAAAAAAATGCCACCAGAACGTCCTGGAGGAGCAGGGGAGGAAAATGGCGAGGATTGGGTGGGGGGAGAATATTCTGTATTTGAATATTCTATATTTGAATATTCTGCATTTAAATATTCTGCATTTTAATATTCTGTATGTTAATATTCTGCCTTTGAACGCTCTGCAATCTAACGTTCTGTGTTTTCAACCGCGCGGCAGACGAAGAAAGTAGAAGTTCATTCAAAGGGTCTCTTTTTCAACAACAACAAAACAAAAAAACAAAACAAAAAAAAAAAAAAAACAAAAAAAACAACCAAAAAGGATGTCCGGGGAGACAGGGGAGACAGGCAGGCTGGAAAAGTTCTGTTTTCAGCGGAAAATATTTGCCGGGAGGGCGAGGCCGAGCCGCTGTCGGCCCGGGGTCACCTTCCACCAGACACCAGGTCCGGATCTTCCTCCCCCGAACGCCCTTTCCTCACTATCATCATCATCCTCATCGTTGATAATAACAATATTAACAGCATCACCCCCAGCATTCCGTATTTCCGATTTTTGTATTTTTTTTCCCCATTTTTCCAGGGGAAAAAATGCCACCGAGCCCTCGGAAAAAGCGCACGCTGGAGTTTAAGTGTCTCCCCGCTCTGGCTGTGCCGCGAATAAAAACCGATATAAAAGCCGATATAAAACTGATATAAAACTGATATAAAAGCTGATATAAAAGCCAATTAACTTCCGAGCACCCCCCCCCCTCTGATTTTTTTTTTAACCGGGAAGGAGTGTGAATTCGAGACGTTCATCCCCGGCACGGCCGCGTTCAATAAACAAACAATTAACAGCGCAAATAAACACGCGAGCGCGAGGAGGAAGCGCCGCGGAAACAGCGCGGAGCCTCCGCGCTTTCCCCGCGGCGCGGGCATGGCAAAGCCCCCGCTGCTCCTCACTTCCCCCCCGACAATTTTTTCTCCACGATTCCTCCTTTTTTCCCCTTCTTTCCCCCTTTTTTCCCTGTTTTCCCCCCTCTTTTCCCTATTTTCCCCCTTTTCCCCCCTTTTCCCCCTTTTCTCCCCTATTTTTTCCCTTTTCCCCCTTTTCCCCCTTTTTTCCCTTTTCCCCCATTTTCCCCCTTTCCCCCATTTTTTCCCCTTTTTCCCCTGTTTTCCCCCTATTTTTCTCCTATTTTTCCCCTTTTTTCCCCTTCTCCCTTCCCCGTGCTGTTTCCGCGGCCCCTCCGCGCACCCGCGCACATTTACTCCTCTCTCCGCCGCCTCTCCGCCGCTCTGCAGGACCGAGGGTCTCTCCCCGCGGCTTTTGTCCTCCCCGGGCTCCGCTCAGGCCCGCCGCCGTTCGCGGATTTTGATTTTGATTTTTATTTCCCGGCGCAGACAATGCCACCCCTCTCCCCTCCCCACCTCTCCCCTCCGCTTGGCATCAACCATCCGAACCCTTTTATTTTTTTTTTTCTTTCTCCTCTCCAAGCCCTGTTTTTCAACTTTCCCCAGCATTTGCCCCCCCCCCTTTTTTTTTTTTTTTTTTATTGCACCTCCTCCAGCTTTTATGCTGTTTACTTCCTCACTCTTTTATAACTTACTTTGATCTGTCCTGTCTTTGTCTTCGCTTCCTTCACAAACTTTATTGTCCTCGAAGCTGGAGGGCCTTTGATTGGAAACGATCCCTTCCCTGGCGGCAGAAGTTTCTAAATTGTACTCCTGTTTTTGGACATCCCCCGCTCGGCCCAGCGGCGGCTCGGCCTTCACGGAGCCCGGCCCGGGGAGGCTCTCGGCCCGGGGCACAGGCTCCAGCCAGCTCCGGAGGTACCTGCTCTCTCCCGGAGCGCTTTGATGTTGAATATATGGATGGTAGACGGCGGGAAGGGTGCCGGAAGAGTGTGGATTCAAAGGAGTCCAGGAGGCGCTGAAAACTGGAGGTTTTGGCTGGAAACTACAGGAGGGGAATTCTAGATGCTCAGCTTGCCTCGAGGCCGAGTATTGCCCGGAGGGAAATTTGGCCGAAGGAGAATCTTCGCTCTCATGACTTATGATAGAGTCGACATAATAATTGCTGAGGGTGCCAGAAATGGACATTCTCAGACATCATACAAAGCGCGGTTCGGTGGAGGGAAAAAAAAAAAAAAAAAAAAAAAATTGAAAAAAAAATTTTAAAAAAAATATATTTTTAGGGGGAGAGAGAGAGAGAGAGAGGAGGGCAGCTCTGGATTTGTACTCTACCCCCGTGCCCCAACTTCGCAGCCAACAAAGTACAGTTGGGCTGCCGTGCTGGGAGCTGCCGGCGAAATGATTGGTCAAACTTTTTTTCGTGAGGCTGATAAAGCGTCGGGCTCGGCGTAAATCAATCGCGGCCGGAGGGGAGGGGGGCCGAGCCGCGCCGCGCCGCGCTGCGCTGTCATCCGCCCTTGCATTCCATATCAAGGATGGATTGTTTTATGTTTATGCCGTGTTGCGAAACGTCAGGAGTGGCGCGGGGCCGGGGGGGAAAGGAGGGGGGAAAAATTTAAAAAAAATAAAAAAATAAAAAAAAGCGGAGCTGGGGTGGCTTTATGATATTTTTATATCTCTTTTTTTCCCCAAAAATTGGTGTTGGAATATCGTGGGGAGGGGTCCCGAAGGAGGAGAGGNGGCCGAGCCGCGCCGCGCCGCGCTGCGCTGTCATCCGCCCTTGCATTCCATATCAAGGATGGATTGTTTTATGTTTATGCCGTGTTGCGAAACGTCAGGAGTGGCGCGGGGCCGGGGGGGAAAGGAGGGGGGAAAAATTTAAAAAAAATAAAAAAATAAAAAAAAGCGGAGCTGGGGTGGCTTTATGATATTTTTATATCTCTTTTTTTCCCCAAAAATTGGTGTTGGAATATCGTGGGGAGGGGTCCCGAAGGAGGAGAGGGGGTGGGATTTTTAAAATTTTTTAAAAATTTTTTTAATATTTTTCTTTCTTTTAAAGGAAGATGCTGATGCTCCGTCTCTGCCTTTAATAACGACCGTGGGGAAATACAGATAAAAGCCATTCTTTGCCACTCGGGCTCCAGAGAACCGCAGGGGGAAAAAAAATAAAATAAAAATAAAACAGGGAACAAGTACAAGACACCCCCGCCCCCCTCCCGGCCGCGATTTCATTCATTGCGGTCACACACCGCCGCGAAAAAACACACGAAAATCCACGATTTTGGGATGGAAAAACGCCGCCCCGGGCAGGCAGAGCGGCGGGGAGGGCGCGTTAAATAATTAACCGCCCGAGATGGGGAGGAAGGGACTCTCAAAACGCCGAAAAATCGCGGGGAAATACGAAATTTAAAACGCCACCGTCGCGGAGGTGTCCCCGCGACTTCACCCGGGGTGTGCCCAGCGCCTTCCTGGGGCTCGGGGCTGGCAGATATTCCTAGAAATAAATAAAAAATGGCCAAACGCCCGGCGGAGCTGCAATAATTCCCCCCAGCGCCGCCGGAATCAGAAGCCTTTCCCTGCCGAAGTTTACGAGGCCCGTAAAACGCGGAGCGCCACCGGCCCGGCTTTGTTAGCCAGGGCCGGGAGCTCGCGACGGTTAAAGAGTTTAATAAAACTTACATCGCTTTCTTTGCGTTTTTATAGCCCTGAATTTATTGCCCGAGGAGGAGAGAAAAGGGGGCGAGGAAGGGACCCCATCGCGTGTCCCCCTCGCCCAATGTCTCGCTGGTTTTTTCAGTGTTTTCCCCCAAAAAATTGAGATTTTGGGGTGGTTTTGGGTTTTTTTTAATTCACGGCGTTCCCAAGTTTTGGGGATAAATCCGTTTATTGCCCGAGGCTCCGGCGGCCTCGTAAATGTCGGGCGGAGGGGAAAGGTTTTCCCCCCTGATCCCGGCAAAAAAAACCCGAAAAAATTCCCCAAATTTCGGCCGCAACAATCCGGCTCAATTTCCCTTTTTTAAAAATCTATTACCCCTCCGCGCTGATCCCTCTCACCCCAGCGCCGGGGACGGTCCGAGTGAAGGGCAAAGAGATTTCGAGGAAGGATAAATCACCGCGGATCCCTTCCCGGAGCGGATGGGGATGGAAACCTATTTTATCAGGATGATAATAACAGCGGAGAGGCGCTAATAGCCGCCTGAAAGGAGAGGGAAAAAAAAAAAATTTCTATTTTCGCCTTCCTCCGGCCCTCGGAGTGTCGGAGGTGGGAAATTGCTGCCAGAGGTGTTTGGTTAATAACGGGAGATGATGAAGGCGATTAAAAAGCTCCATCCCAAAGCCTCAGATTTCCCCTCGTCCCTCTTCCATCAGCTCCAGCCCCGCTGCGGAGTCGAGATTTTCCCTCGTCCGGAGCTCCTCTAATCGAGGATTTGCCCATTTTCATAAAAAAAATATAAATAAAAATAAAATCCGGAGGGGTCTGGATGATGGGAAAGGAGAGCCGGGTGGGGAAGGTTTGATTTGATTTGATTTTGGTTTGATTTGATTTGATCTGATTTTGGTTTTTGAGGACATCGGGGTGCTCAGAGCCCCCCGGCAGCCCCCGAGCCCTGCGCTGGGAGAGACCCCCGGCTCGGGCCAAGGTGAGAATTTTGGGGAGCTCGGGGACCCCTCCGGGGTGGGGGAAATGTCCCCAGTGTCACCAGGTGAGTGACCCCACTCCTCTCCAGGGGTTATTCCAAATAATTCCCCAAATCAGAGCAATCCCTGCCAAGAATCGCTGCTCGCTCCCCTCCGCCTCACCCAGCCAGGGAGAATTCCTGATTTTTCCAACTTTTCGCATTTCTATCTCTTTTTAAAAAATTTTTAAAATTTTTTTTCCCCCTTTTCCTCCTCTGAACTTCCCGAAGAGTTGCTGATGTTTGGAAAGGAAAAGCCTCTGCGTCACCGGGCATGAAATACGAGCTGGCGGCTCGCGTTGTCATAATTTCTCCGCTTTATTGCCCTCTCAGAAACGATTTTATTTTATTTTTTTAAATAAAAACCACTCGATTCCACAAAAAAAAAAAAAAAAAAAAAAAAAAAAAAAAAAAAAAAAAAAAAAAGAAAGAGAGAGATTCGGGGGAACTCCTCGAACGTGCTCGGGAAAAGGAAAAAAGATGATTTAAGCGTCTTGAGGAGATTCCAACTCGAGGATAAACAGCCGCGAATTAAGGCGAGATGAAATTATCGAACGTTAATTGAGGCGAGACACCTGTTCCCCGCTCGCCTGATGGATCGGCCGCGTCTTACCTGTCAGAAATATATTCCTGGGAAGAAAAAAAAAAAGGAAAAAAAAAAGAATAATAATAAAAAAATCATCCCGGTGCGCCTCCTATAAATAATGATGAGCCGTGTCAGCGTGTGAGTATATAATTTTCTGGAGTATATAAATTTCAGAGTCTTCAGGAGCTGCGAGGCACAAACCGAGGGATTTTCAGATCCCTGGTGGATGGAAACCTCACAAGAAGATCTGCAGAACGCGTTCGCTCTCGCTCCTCTGGAGGTTTCCTGAGTTTATTTTTTACGCATTTCCCCCGGAGTTCATATTTTTGGAGATTTTTCTGAGCGGGGCTTAAGACAAAGCGATGGCTTCATCTGCTGGCTTGGAGATTTTAAATCCGGGTTTAAAATTCATTGAAACCCAGCAGAAATTAAATTAAAAACTCTTCTGTCCCACCCCTAAAAAACAAAAAAAAAAAGAATGGAGAAGGGAAACTCAAGGAGCAGAGTAGCGAAATCTCAATTTTTGGGAGGAGGGAGGCTGGAAGGGCGAGTTTGGCTGGGTAGGAAAATGAAATTAATTCCAGAGATGCGATTGTTGCGATGTGTGAAAGGGAAGTGGAAGTGGAAATGGTTATGGGGGGAAAAAATATTTAAAAAAATCGAATTGGAAACTTCTTGGCGCTTTGCGGAGTCAGCTCCGAGAGAATTCCGCTGTGAGGGAAAAATCGGAGTTTTATCAGCCCTGGCAAGGCAGAGGCTTCCGAGCTCGGGTCGTGTTTATAAATAATCTTTATTGTCTGTGGAGAGAGAGGTGGAATATTTTCCGGACGGCGCTGGGAAATAAACAAAAAGCATTTTTTTGGGCAAATCCTGCCCAAATCTGTCTTCCCAGGCAGCTCCGGGCTCGGTATTTCCGAGCTGTGAGCGACCCAAAGTGAAAGATTTTTTTAAAATATTCGCATTTTTGTCGCTTTTCGCTGATTCGTAAGTTTTAGCTTGAGAATGGAAAAAAGTCCTGATGGCTCTTTTCTTCCCGGAAAAGCATTTAAATGATTTTAAAAGACTTTTTTAAAAAGAATTTATTAAAATTTCCAACTTTTTCAGGCTGGATTTGCCTCTTTAGCTCTGAGCTGAAGAAGGTGGAGCAGATCCGCGGGTGCGGAGATTTCCCATTCCCAGGATTTTGGGGGAATTCCCCAGGATTTTTGAATTCCTGATGATTTTTGAATTCCTGTATGATTTTAGGGATATTTCCCACTCCGGCTGAGGTTCGGGGGCTGAGGAGGAAAAGGATAAAAGCTGAGGGTGAACTTCATGGCTATGGAAGAGTCTGGAGAACGGAATTCTGAATTTATTTCAGGTCGTATTAAACATTCCGATATTATAATTGTTATATTAATAACACTGATAACCACAACAGCGAGAAATCACTTTTTTTGGGGATTTTTTTTCTTTTCTTAAGGGTCAGGAAGCAGCACTCAAACCCAAACATAATTTATGAACGGCGCATTTAAGGCAGCCCTAGAGGAGCTTATGAAAGAAACTCCAGTCACGGAGTTTCTCCAAAAAAAATTCCCTCCTGAGGGGTATAACTTTCTGGGGGGGGGGAAAAAAAAGGAAAAAAAGGGAAAAAAGAGAAGTTTGTGTGCGCTGAAAGGCGAAGGATCTACCTGGGCCATTTCCTGTGCTCGCGGTTTGAATGCTGCGGTTGTGAAAAATCCGAAAAGTGCCGAGGGAAGGAGGGAGGGAGGGAGAAGGGAGGGGGGAATTCCTTGTCTGAGGAGCGGCAAAAACAACTTGCACATGTGGGCGATTTTCCAGGCGCGGAAAGTGTGCCCTGGTTTTAAAAAAACCCGAAAAATTTAAAAAAAAAAAAAAAAAAATTCAGAATGAGGTTTGTAGTCTCAGCAGTTTATAAAGCGTTTGGGATCCGTCCCCCTGCGAAGGAAAAGCGTCTGTGCGTTCGGAAAGGGAGAAAGTTAAAATAAAGTTGGAGTAAAGTTGGAACAGAGTTGGAATAAAGTTGGAATAAAATTAGAATGAAGTTAAAATTAAAATAAAGTGGGAGTAAAGTTGGGATAAAGTTGGTATAAAGTTAAAATAAAGTTGGAATAAAGTTAAAGTTAAAATGACGTTAAAATGAAGTGAAAAGAAAGATAAAATAAAGTTAAAATGAAGTTAAAATGAGGTTAAAATACAGTTAAAATTAAAATGAAGTTAAAATAGAGTTAAAATAAAGCCCCGTTCCGTCTCCTGGGCTGACCTCCATTCCTCCCCTCTCCTCCCTGCCTGAAATAATTTTCAACTTCCAAGGAATTGCTGCTGAGGATTTTCCACCCCGGGAGCCACTTTGGGATCACCGCAGTGTGACCGGGACACCCACCCCAAAAAAATACGAAAAAAATCCCCAAAAAACCCCAAAAAAGCCCAAAAAAGCCCAAAAAAGCCCAAAAAAGCCCAAAAAAACCCTAAAAACCATAATCCAGCTCGCATTTATTTCGGGAGGAAAGGAGGGTGAGAAATCTGTCGCTCCCGCTCAGGGCAGGGGGAAGAGGGAGGGAAAAAAGCACAGGTACAGGAGCGGAGCTGCGCTGGGATTGCTTCCAGAAAATCCAAATAAAAAGGAGGACTTCCCTTTTTTCCTATTAAAACTCATCCCGGGTGGGGGAAATGACAGAGAGTTTGAATTTTGGCAGGAGAGGGATTTTGGACAGGCTGAATTTTGGCAGGAGAGGGATTTTGGGGGGAATCTCAGGGAGTTTGAATTTTGGCAGGCAGGAGAGGGATTTTGGAGAGGTTGAATTTTGGCAGGAGAGGGATTTTGGGGGCAATCTCAGACTGAATTTTGGGAAGAGAGGGATTTTGGGAGGATCTCAGACTGAATTTTGGCAGGAGAGGGGTTTTGGGAGGATCTCAGACTGAATTTTGGCAGGAGGGGGGGGTCTGGGGGAAATCTCAGACTGAATTTTGGCAGGAGAGGGATNGGTTTGGGGAGGATCTAAGACTGAATTTTGGCAGGAGGGGGATTTGGGGGAAATCTCAGACTGAATTTTGGCAGGAGAGGGATTTTGGGGGCAATCTCAGACTGAATTTTGGCTGGAGAAGGATTTTGCGGGGAGGGGATCTCGGAGAGGCTGAATTTTGGCAGCAGAGTGATTTTGGGAGGACATGAGGTGAGGTAAACCCGCGGTTTCTTCGCTCGGGAATTCTCAGCGCGTCCCAAACCAGGGGGAAAATCCCTTTTATCCATCCCCGCACCAGGTAAGCTTATTTTACGTTTTGTTTTTTTTTCTTAATTCTGAAAATCAGAAAAACCAAACTCCGCCCGGAGTCACCCCCGGCCCACCTAGCCCTCCAGACAGGACCCCCAAATTCCCAATTTGGGGCCACCCCGCAGCCCCCCAGGGCCTGATTGGGATCTTTGCCCCCTCCCCGTCCCTCCCCAGCAGTTTCCTGCAGGACGGAGATCAAAATCAGCGGCGCAGACATTTACAAGGCAGGTCGGTGGCTGCCCGTGGGGCCGTTATTACCGAGGGGTTTATCATTAACTTTCCCAGATTGTCCTTTTCCGTTTAAGGGTTTTTATTTGGTTTTTTGGGGTTTTTTTGTTTTTTGAGGCCGGGCACAGGCAGAGCGCTGTTCGCAAGGCGAGGCTCCCGAAAATTCGAGTTTATTTTCCGCTGTTTGACTTTGCCCTCCCCTCCCCTCGAGCGGGTGTTTGTTTAGGGGCGAGAGGTTTCGGGAATAAAGCACGCACCGGTTCCAGACCCCAGACGAGTCGGTCGGTCGCTTGTTTTCGTTTCCATGAAATAGTGGCCAAAAAACCCTTGAAAAAACCCAAAACACCGAAAAACTTTTTTAAAAAAAGTTGCAGCAGATGGCGGGTGAGGTGCCGGGTCCGGTATCAAAGTTTAACTCTGTAAGTCTCGCGGGGAGATCGATTCCCAGGCTGGCTCAGCCGCGGCCTGGACCATGTGAAATCTGTTTTTATGAGCGTTCGCAACAGCAGCGCGGGGCAAATCGCGGCCGCGATTTGATTCCTCTCCACCCGGAGAGGGTGAACTTCATCCCAAAACCAACTCTGACACGCGGAGCTCTCCGCTCTGCCCCTTCCCCACATCGATTTCACAGTTTTTGGCCTTTGTTCGGGCGGGGTTTTTCTCTTTTTTTCTCTTTTTTTCTCTTTTTTCTCTTTGTTTTTTACTCTTTTTTTAATCAATGTTTTCCCACACTCTGAGACCCAGAGGAAGGATGCGGTGAAAATGCTGTGGGCATTTCCCAGACCGCCTAAAAACCATTTCTTTGGGGTGAAATTCGGAGCCGCGCTCTGAGGGCGTTACAGATGATGAATTTATAATTACGGGTGATGTTACAGACGATGAATTTAAGGATCAATCATATGTTCACCTCCGCAAGTTCTGTGTGTACAGACCTCCCTAAAACCCTGCGGCGAGAGCCGCCGGGTGACCAAAAATTCAATATCCGCACACCTAAATCCCACATTTTCCACAGGAAAATCTCACGAGTCTCTCCCCAGCCATGTCCCTATAAAAACCACCAGCGGGGACCTCTAATAAACTTATTTTCTCGGTTGAAATAATCAAACCTTTTGTGCTCCCCGAGCTCCACCGAGCCGCAGGTCACAGCGCCCGAAATCAGGCGCCCTTAGAAACTCCTTTATGGCCTTTGGAGCGCGTGTTTATAGGGACATTTTTGGATGCCAGACGCAGACGGAGGGGTTTGGTGACCCCGGGATTTGGCGGGGAGGGGAATTTCAGCCTCTGAGAGGCGCCGCAGCCTAATTAGAGCGTTAATAAGCTCTTGATGATTCGGGGCGTGACTGCGTTGTCGTGCGAAAGGTCCCCGGGACGGGGATTGAAACAAAGAAAGTGTCACCCCTGCCCCGGCGGGGCCCGCGGCTGGGGCCCGGTGCTGGGGACACCGATCGGGGGTTGGGGACACGGATCGGGGGCTGGGGACGCGGATCGGGGGCTGGCGACAAGGATCTGGGGTTTGGGGACACGGATCTGGGGTTGGGGACACGGATCGGGCTTGGGGACACGGATCCGGGATGGGGACACGGACACAGTCCGGGGGATGGAGGGGAGGCGGTGTAGGGGACAGCCACCCCTTCCTGGGCCAAATTCCCGGGGCCAGGAAGGGGGACCCGGGTCACGGGTGAAGGGGAGTGACAGTCCTGGCAGAGGGGACACGGAGCCGGGTGGGGGACACGGATTGAGGGCTGCAGACACGGAGCCGGGTGGGGGACACGGACCCCGGTTGGGGACACGGACCCCAGCTGGGGACACGGAGCTGGCGTTCCGCTCCCGGTGCCGGTTTGGTCCAGGGGAGCGAAAATTCCTTCCTCGTCTTTCCGGGACAAGTGTCCGGGGCCGGGAACGGGGACACGGAGCGGGGCAAGGGGACGACATGGCCCGGGACAAGGGGACATGGCCCGGGAGAGGCACACGGTCCCGGGAGAAGCAGACATGGAGCCAGGAAGGGAAACACCAGGAGAGGTGACATGGACTCAGACAGGGGACACAGACCCAGGAGAGGTGACACAGAGCCAGGAAGGGGACATGGACTTAGGAAGGGGACATGGATCTAGGACCGGGATACGGTCCCGTGTGGGGACATGGCCCCAAGGAGGCGACACAGACCTAAGGAGAACACACAGACCCAGGGAAGGTGACACGGACTCAGGAGAGGTGACACGGACCCTGGAGAGGGCACACAGACTCGGGAGAGGTGACACGGACTCAGGAGAGGTGACATGGACCCAGAAGAGGGGACACGGACCTAAGGAGGGCACACAGACTCGGGAGAGGTGACACGGACCCAGGAGAGGTGACATGAACCTGGGACAGGTGACACGAACCTGGGACAGGTGACACAGTCCCAGCAGAGGTGACACAGCCCCAGGAAAGCGACATGGCCCCAAGGAGGACACCCAGACCCAGGAGAGGTGACACAGACCCAGCAGAGGTGACACGGCCCCAGGAGAGGCCACACGGCCCCAAGAACGACCCCCAGCCCCAGCAGAGGTGACACGGCCCCAGGAGAAGCCACACGGCCCCAAGAACGACCCCCAGCCCCTCACATCCTCTCCCGGCACCAGCAGCTCCGGGATCAGGACCCAAACTGGGGACCCCCAACCGTTCCCCGCCCGGCGGGGCCGCGGAGCATCGCTGGAGTAAATCAGGTAGTTTGATGTCCTTGCGTTTGAATCGGAGAGCCCAACAACATGAAACTACCTAATCCACAGCGCAGCTCTCCTTCCTTCGGGTCAAAGGCCAAACCACGCCAGAAAGGCCCCGCGCAGCCATTTTGTCGGAAATCATCCGCGATCCGAACTTCAATAAAAGAAAAGAGTTGCTAGGAGACAAAAGCGACAAAAGGATCCTTTCAGGAGCCCGGATAAAAAAAAAAAAAAAATAACCCTCGGATTGAGTGTGGAGATGATTTCCTAACGCGCGGCGGGTCCCTCCCGCGGGACTTTACAAATGGTTTACAAATAGAGCGGAGGAAACAGTAAAAAAACGCTATTGATGTTGAGAAAGAAGCGATTATCGCAGCTATAAAATAAGGGGGAAATATCCCCAAAGTTGTTCCCCCACCTCCTTCTGGAAGGGTAATTTGAGGGATGGTTTCCCGTGTGGGGTTGGTTTAATAGAATTTCCAGTTAAAATGCCATTACTGAATCGTTCTTAATTTTTTTTTTTTTCTTTTTTAATCTAAATCTGCCGGAGTTTGGAGAAGTTATCGCAGAGCGAACTTACAGTGAGTTACAGAAAAAAAAAAAAAAAAGGCAAATTATTCATCATTTCCTCCCCTTGGAAGGAGGTGTAACATGATTCATTTCAAGGGGAAAAAATAAGAGGGAAAAAAAGGGCAAAAAACAGAGGAATCGGTTAAATCAAGGGGGGAAAAAAGCGAACTTTGGGGTATTTTTTAGGTGTAAAGAGAAATATAGAGAAACTCGTGTCCTTTTCTCCCTCCAGCTCGCTGCCCGTGCTGGAAAAGTGTTATAAAATAATGACTCGGTGGAGATACAAGGAGAATTAAAGGCGAAGGAGGTGCCCAGGCCCTCCAGAGGAACTTCCGCAGGGGAAGTTCACAGGAAAAGAAAAATCCCGCCAAAATTCCCATTTAGGGGAAAAAAAATTATTGTTTTTATTTTTTTTTAAAAAGGACGACACGACCCAATAGGGTCAGGCCGCGAACCGCTTTTTCTAGGTGTATATTTAGATATATTTAATATAAATCCAATATCTTACCTGGCGAGCTGAGGGGTTGTCCTCAAAGCGAATTAAAAATAATTAAAACCGGGGGTGGGAAGGGAAAATTAAAAATAAACTTTAAAAAGCACCGGGCGGGGTTGAAAGGGCAAATCTGGGGAGGGAGTTTGAAAGTTCAGCAAAGGAAACAAATCCTAACGGATCCTGCGGGTTCGGAGGAGGCGAAAACTCGGCCAAAACTCGGCCCCCATTTCCTTGGAAAAGCCTTAAAAAAGTCGGGAAGGGCCGGGATATAAATCCATCACGCCGGAAATACAATAAAACTTCGCCCTGTTGTTGAACTTCAAACACTTCGCGCCCGTGGAAAACAAACAAACAGTCTCGAAAAAACGCCGAGCGGGCGCTCAGGAGGAATCAAAGAGGGGAAAATATCTTTTTTTGGGGGGAGAAAATGGGCATTCTGAGGGTTGGTTTGTGGGGGTTTTTTTGCACGGGATTGGGGCTTTAAAAAAGGATAGGGAAAGGGCTGAGTCAGAATCTTTATGGGCTGTAATTTTAAATTAATATTTTTTTTCCCCTTATTATTTCACATTTCGTCATTTCTCTCCTTTTTGGCAGGCAAATACTGGGCAGGTTCAGCTTTGAATCCGACTTTTAATGCTGAGAATTTGAAGTTTACTGTAAAACTTAAATTATTTTTACACTTGAGGGCCCTGAAGCATCACAGAGCTGTAATATTAATTATTATTACACAAAATGAGTTTGCATCTACAATTTCCTCTATTTCCACGGACCACGCCTATAATAATTATTTTAAAATTTTACAATTTTCTATTTTTAAAACAGAAGAATTTTTTTAAAACCCCAACAACCTTGGAGCAGCTGTTTGACTTTCTCTGCCGACGCAATTTGTAAAACAACAAAAAAAAAAAGTCGCGGCCACACTTGAACCCTCCCTATTAAAAAGCTCTTTATTTCACCCCAAAACAGGCAGCGGGAATATTTTTTAAAAGCGCTTTCACGGCCTCGGCTCGGAAATGGAGCCCTTAAATCGCGGAGAGGGAACGTAAATAAAGCAAAGCACTCAGGGTGAGGATGAAAAACACGCGAGCGCCGCTTAAATTCGAAAATAAATAACATTAAGGGGGGAAAAAAGAGGGGAAAAACACATTAAAACCAGCCCAGATCTAAGTAGGTGATGCATTAGGGTTAATTCCCGGCGCTGGAATCGCATTTTAAGGTAATGGCTCATTTTTATTTTTTTTTCCCCTCCCTTCCCGGCTGCTGCTGGAGTTTGTAAAGAGATTTTAAATTCATCTGTCAGGGGAAAATCGGCGCTCACTGTCAGGGGAAAAAGCTCCGGGATAACGGACGGGAAGGGAGGGAGGGAATTCGGGCTGGGATCGATCAGGAAAATGCGGATTTGTGCCCAAATCCATCGCGCGGGAGGAGGAATCGCCCGCGGGAGGAGGGCCTTGGATTTTCAGCTCTCCCGGAACGACGTTTTTATTGAAATGAGATTATTTAAATGAGGTTTTTGCGGTTTTTATTTATGAGATTGCTGCCCGCCCCGGCAGCGCCGGGATTTGGGAATATTGGGGTGTCCAAGCCGCGGGAATTTGGGAATTTTTGGGAATTCGGGGGTATTTGGGGATTCGGGAATTTTTGGGGATTTGGGGATTTGAGAATTTGGGGATTTGGGGATTTGGGAATTTTTAGGGATTTGGGGATTTGGGGATTTGAGAATTTGGGGATTTGGGGATTTTGGAATTTGGGATGTTCCCGAGCAGCACGGGGCACAAACAGGAGTTTAGCGGGGGAAGGATTTAAAACTGGCCCAAAGCCTGAAATCCTCCTCACCCTCCCGGGAGAAAAAGCGAATTTTAAATCCTGCTGGCCGAAATCCGTCAGGCCCTGGAACGAGGATGTTCCAAACCGGGCTAGTCCTGGACCGGGACAATTCTTAACCGGGATGTTCCTTAAGCGAATATTTCTGAACCGGGATATTCCTTAAGTGTATATTTCTGAGCCGGGATATTCCTGTACCAGGACAATTCTGAACCGAGATATTCCTTTTCCGAGATGTTCCTGAACTAGGATATTTTTGAACCGGGATAATCCTGAACCACGACATTCCTTAAGCAGATATTCCTGAACCAGGATATTCCTGCACCGGGAAACTTCTGAACCGGGATATTCCTGAACCGAGATATTCCTGAGCCAGGAAATTCCCGAACTGAGATATTCCTGAGCCGGGCCAGTCCTGCCCCGGGCCAATCCCGCACCGGGCTATCCTCGACCCGC
>VZRL01000337.1:0-29294 GCA_013397895.1 Origma solitaria | reverse complement strand
TGCTCCGGGCCTCCCGCCGCTCGCGGTACCGCCGGCACCGCCGCAGACGCCGCGGGCGCTGAGCCGAGCGCGGGGCCCAAAAGCGCGCAGAGCGCGGCCGCGGCGCGGAGCTGGAGATGCCAATAAAGGCAAGCAGTGCATGAAGGCACTGTCATTACGTGTCCCTCGCTGTCACTGCGAATCCCTGTCCGTCCCTGCGTGTCCCTGGATACCCTGCGTGTCCATGGCTGTCGTTACATGTCCCTGGTTATCCCTGCATGTCCCTCGCTGTCCCTCTATGTCCATGGCTGTCCCTGTGTCTCCTGGTTATCCCTGAGTGTCCCTGGGTTCCCGTGCGCCGCAGCCCCGGTGCCTCCCGCGGGAAGGCTCCGCCCTGTAACAAACCATTCACAAACGGGGCTCGGATCCCAGCAGAGCAAGCCTTGACACCCAGAGCCCTGCAGAGCTTTCTGTGGCGTGGCGGCACAGGCACCAAGTGTGACACACGGGCCCCACTTGTGCAGAACTGGATATCCCCTGCTGCTCCTGTTCAAAGCCGCTGGAGGCAAAAAATGGGCTGAGGGCAATGGCACAAGTGAGAGCTTGCCCTGAAGTCTCTGTCAGTGTCAAATCTCCCTTGCAGAGGTGGTGGGGTCCTGAATCCCCAAGTGAAGGGAACACAGAATGAAGTCTGCAGAGAGAGCTCTCCGGTCATCAGATGCAATCGTTGACCCAAAACTACCAAAGGCACCACTAAGCTGTGTCCTGAGGTACCACTTCTGCTCCTTTTAAAAATGTCTCCAGGAATGGGGACACCACCACAGCCCTGGGCAGTCTGTTCCAATGTTTAACAACACTTTTGGTGAAGAAACCTTTCCAAATAGCCACCTTAAGCCTTTCCAGGTGCAACTCTAGGCACTTTGCTCTCATCATGCAGCTTATTTCCCAGCAGAAAAGCCTAGTGTCAGCTGGCTACAGTGTCCTGTCAGGGAGTTGTGGAGAGTGAGATGGTCTCCCCACACCTCCTTTTCTCCAGGCTGAGCCCCCCCTGCACCCTTAGCCTCTCCTAGAAGGAGAGGGCTCTAGAGCCTTTTCCAACTTCATCACCTTTTTGTGCTCAAGTGTCTCCGTGTGTTGCAGTGGGGGGCCCAAAAGTGACCCCAGGATTTCAGGTGCAGTGCCCAGCACAGCAGTTGAATGGTCATTTCCCTGGCCCTGCTGCCACACCATTCCTGATCCAAGACAGGTGCCACTGGCCTTCTTGGCCACTGTTTAAAGTCTGCCTGGTGTGCAGCCTTAGGCAACAAACTCTCAAATTAAAGCTCAACTGAATTTCAGTAAACGCTGGCACTGTGGTGTGTTTCCTGCTGTTTCCATCCCGGGAGCAAGGCCTTTCTCTCTCCTGCAAGGCCTTTGCAACTCTCAGTCCCTATGGGACTCCACTTCATCACAGCTCCCTGCAGGCATCACCTGCTCCTCTGGCGTGGGCACCTCCCCACAGGCTGTGGGGGGTTCTCTGCATCCCCTGGACTCCATGGGCTGCAGGGGGACCACCTGCTCCCCCATGGTCTTCACCACGGCTGGCAGAGGGTTTTCAGCTCTGGCGCCTAGAGCACCTCCTCCCCCACCTTCTCCACTGACCTTGATGTCTCCATGTTAATATTTTTAACCTCTTCCTTATTTTTACCTCCTCTTCCTCCTCTGGCTAAAAAGAAGCACGTGCTCACAGTGTTTTGATTTTTTCTTAAATATGTTTTCACAGAGGCATAACCAACATCGCTAATTGGCCCAGGTTTGGCCAGCAGCATGTCCATCATCTTCAGAGCCATCAGAGACTGGCTCTGCTGGACATGGTGGAAAACTTCCAGAATCTTCACACAGGACACACAGGAGCCATCTTTGTACCCCAGCCTACTCACTAGCAAAAACTGGACCAAGCAAAACCACCACACTTAGGAAGCTTGCGGTTTTCGAGAGTTTAGCCATGTGTCAACATTGACTCAGGCAGATGAATAGACACTTCTGTTTTTCTGTGTTTCAGTAAGAAAGTGGTGACAGGAATGCTAAACCCTTGTGTGAAAGGCAAGTTTTGTGGAACTAGCTATCTCAGTGTAAACCTCACGGGTACACAGGAGGTTTTATTTCCACATAGCTGAAATAATTTAGTTCAGCCATGACTGGATTCTTCAAGGTGGAACTGCGGTGCCTTGTCCCATAATGACTAAGCCGACTCCACGTAATGCCCCTTCCTCCGATTCCTTTCGGGCAGTAAAATTTGCCTGAGGCCTTTAGAAAACAGCTGTGGAACACAGGCAGGCTTACAGGACGACGTGGGCAGGGAATGGAATTGGTGTTTCTGCTCAAAGTGTCCTTTCAAGGTGTTCGGCACAACTTTTTGGTTTTGTTTGTGATAGAACTGCCCTTGTTGGGACACAGCTCTCAGAGCGTTCGGGTTGGAAACCAGCTGGGAAAGCCTTACCAGGAGAGATACCCACGCAAGTTCCAGTCTATTTTTAAATAATTGGGCATACCTCTATGGAATGTTGTAGTTCAAAGTGTGTCAGCTTTATCCAGTGTGCAGGTCAAGGTATGAAAAGGGAGGAGCAGCTGCTGGCCTCCGTTTTTCACTCTAAAAGGCTACTGGAATGTGATGGGGCTGTTTTTCAGCTTCTATCACATGTCATGACAGAGTGGAGATGACACATAATCAATGTTGTTTTCAGATTAATGAGATGTACTATTTTACCTCTATACCCAGAGATTAATAATTTATCTTCTTAATAGAATGTCCTGGAAGAAAATGAAGTTAAACACATCCTCAGATTTATTCCTCAAGAAAATTATGACTATTGGTTTGTTTTCTGCTTTATTTTGTAATTATACTGAGTAACACTGACAATTATTGAAAATACAGTTGTGTATTGGTGAGAAAAAGTATATTAAATTCAATTAAGAATTTGGCTACCAATGTGTAGATTATCAGCCATGGAAATGTTTGTCTTCTGCTTGTAACTACATAACTTTTCTGTCTTCAGAAACTCCCAATGCATCACTACTGTATAGAGTGCTAATGGTCACATAACTATAGTTTTAAAATAAAATAGAAAGTATCTTTCCCTCCCGGGATGGTGTGACAGAGGGAAGGTCTCCGGGGCAACCGGGCAGGCACTCCGGAGCTCTTCTCCTCTGGAGGGTGGCTCTCCCCGGGCTAGCTCTGTGGGACGCTCGTCCTCAGGGTCCGTCTGCCTGCTAATCGGTGGTGTCGGCGCAGAGAATAAAGGAGAGAGAGCTGTCTCCGGGGGCAGGGGTTTATTGAAGGGTCCGGGTCAGGTGCGGGTCAGAGGGAGGAAGGACGCCAGGCGAGGGATCCACACGGGAGACCCCGAGGTTCCCGGGACACGCGGTTTTAAGGGGAACAATCAACCAATGGGAACACAGCAAGGGGGTGGCACCAGGACATAAGTAACCAATCATTACAACTCAAGGGTGGAACCAAAGACTACAGACACAGGTGGAACCAATCATAACTTAGAGAACATAGAACCTTCTGGAACTGGGGGAGGAGAGGGGAGGGTCGCCACGCCCAGTACCACCCCCCGGCCCTGACGGGCAGGGAAAGTGCCAGAAGAAGGGGCAGGGCAGAGGTGATTGTCACCCGTGGGACCAACCCCAGAGGTGTGTTCACACCCTGGACTCCTGCCCCCCGAGGCTGTCAGTATCTGGGTCGGCCCGGGAAGGGACGGGACTTCGGGGGCGTACCCCAACACATAACAGCTTTTTTTTTTCTATTTTGCTATTTTTTAAAATAGCAGGGGTGAGGAGAAAGTCATGGACAGATGAGGCTTTCTCAGGAAAGACCTAAAAAGCAATGCTTTGCATAGGAAACATGAAACTGTTCACCTTTGAAGCAAGGAATTCTAAATTATCCACACACAGTTATTTGAAACATTCAGTGTTGTACTGTATGTGAGTGTCACCCATCACTGAGGGGACAGACAGTGATTCCTGGCATAGTGGTGACAGTATGAAATCACAGTGACAATGAAAGCTTTGTTTTCCTTAATAAAATAGTGTGATTAATACAGCACATAATTTATTATTAGAATAACACAGGATCTCTGCAGGCAAGGGTACTGTGAAGTCTGGACTATTTTCCCACATGAGTTTTTCCTCATTTTGGGTTGAAGACCTCATGAGCATGTGATTTATGCTTTCTGCTTTTCTTCCTTCACCTTAAAACTGAATAGCTCAGGTTTGGAAAGGCAGGTTTTCCCTGCTGCTCCTGGGAAGAAAAATTCTTTCAATCTTTAGACATTTTTGTAGATCTTTCTCTAACTAATCCACTGGATGTTTTGGGTTTTCAGTTCCGTGGGAACTATAATCAGAATATTAGTTTGTTTGTGGTGGGGTTTTTTTGTTGGTTTTTTTTTTCCCTATTAGTCTATCTAGAAACAAGTTTGGAGCTGACTAATCTCAGAATTTGCTCAGAATACACATGTCTGCCTATTGAAAGAGAGCAGCCTTGAAAAAATCTAAACAGGGAAAGGAGGAAAAAAGTTAACAGCAAAAGTTACTGAAGTATATTCATCCAGTATCTTTGAATGGTCTTTATTCCCATGGATCTGAGGCTACCAGATCCAGCTTTATTACCATGAAGGAAAGAGACAACTGTCACACAAGCCATCCTGATTGTTACTATTTGAACACAGGGAGGTTTCCTTCAAGAGAAGGAATGTGTATGGCCCATAGGGATCCAAAAATCTTTCTGTCCTGGCTCTCATTCAATCTCATTTTAATGTTTCTCAGTGTTGTATACCATGTTTTATTCATTTCAGCTAGACATGATGATGAGCTTGGAGAGCATCGTTTATTTTAATTAGGTCTTTGCATGGCTCATCCACATCAGTAGGCTGCAAAATTAGAAATGTTTGTTTGTTTGTTTGTTTTTTGTGAGCTTGGAGCAACCTAATTAAAGCTTGGAAAACTGTAAAATGCTCAGACTCATAGGACAACGAGTGGAAAGAGTTTGTTTCTTTTATTTCATTTAGTACAGAATTCTTTATCTAAATCTGTTACCAAGTATGATTTCTCAGCAGTGTGCTGTATTTTTAACTATTTGTAAAAATTGCCAATTGCTGGCAATCTGTTGTCTGCTTGGTCCTGGCTCTCTCTGCATGGGGTTGGGTATGGCTTTCCAATGTCAAGTCTTGTGCAGGTGTCTCAACAATGAGGTTTGCAGAGTGACATTCAGCTGTCTCGTTTGGATGTGAAAACCATTTTCATGGGAATTTTGTCAGTAAAGGTTGATTTCTTCAATTTTCCACTCATATGTGTACCCTGATAGAAATAGTGTATAATAATAATGATGATAATATGTATTTTGTTTTCAAAAAAATCCTAGTTTCTTGCCCTAATATTGGCTGTCAGAATAAACTGCTATGTGTAATCTGTAATAACCTTGGTTAGCATCTTTCTCTTCTCCAAAATCTCTCTGCTGATGAAGGTTTTATTGTTTTCATTTTTCTTTATATGTAATCAACTTAAAAACTTTCTTTCTTTCTTTGTTTTTTAACTAAAAATATTCAGACCTACATACCTTCCTTTCACTTGCCTTTTTTGTGTTTGTTTTTTTCTCCAGGATGTCTTAGCAAGGAATATTGTAATTTAAGGTTGATTGCCGCTAATCCAGTTCTTCACCCAGTGCACCATGTACCTGCTCATCCCACAGCTGGACAATTTATATTTCTGGCAAGAGTAAGGACAACATTTTGTGGCTCTGTAACTCATGAAAAATGCACATCTTCAGCAATATTTGTTATGCTGGCTATTGCCAACAATCAACTTTCTTGCATTTAAGACATTAGTTTTGAGAAAGAATGTTCAATCTACAGTGATTTCTTCCTCATTACTCCAAGAATAATTAATTTTCCAGGTTCTCTTTTGACTCAAGAAGTGCATTATATTCTGTAGCATTACACTCTCTGTCAGGTCCTTATTCTAAATCTCATCGCTTGTTTTAGTGTATTTTTTAAAATGCCTTAAATATGGCATTGACATGGCTAAACAAATCACAGAGCTCTGCAAGATAAGCTCTAAAACAGGGATGGATTGTTTTTATGGTATTTCCTACAGCAGTAAAGATTTGGTTTTTTCTTTCTCCCCTGCACTGGTAGCCTAACATACGGAATCATAAATATAGGGAGTGAAAAAAGTGGCTGAAACTGATGAGATCCATGGCACCACTTCCATCAGCCACAAAAACACTTGTTAATGGTTTCTTGTGAATTCCTCATTATTTTTTTTTTTTTTTTACATGGTAAGGAGTAGAACCTCCTTCCTTTACCTAAGGAAGTGATTTCTCCAATGGCTGTGCTTTCTTAACTGACGTCAATGCCAATGTGAATTGTGTCCTCACTTCAAGAAGAAGGCAGATCCCTCGGTGCTTCCTAGTGACATTCATTTGAAAGCTACAGGTGTGCAGTGCCAATCTCATTATCTCAGCTGTTTTTGTTTTTTCTACCCTGCACTAGCAAGGCAAACTGTCAGAAACAGAAAGATGTCCATGGACACTGCCTAGAGCTTCACATAATGAAAGGAAACAGGATCCTGATTAGCTTTGGGGTACCTTTTCAGAAGGATAGATACATTTTGTTACAGACCATTTCTCTGGCTGAATCTTTCTTCTCTAATAATCTCACAACACTTGCTTGGTCCACTCTTTTTTTTTTTTCCTTTTTTCCCCCCGCTCTTTAGCTCCAATAGCAGAAATGCTCTTTATCCCTCACCATCATGACAAATGCTGGCAAAAATCTGGAAAGAAAATAGGAAGATTTTTGGTGTGTGAAATTTTATCAAATTGAATATATAGTAACAAATATATAATTTAAGTGCCAAATTTCTCAAATATATGGGCAATCACTCCCAGTTGCTACTATTAGTGAAACCCAGAACTCAGTTATCTGTGTAACTGTTTTAGTCCCATTCTAGCCAGCTTGAAAATACATGATTTTAATGGAGTTGAAATTACGTCACTGAACAGCATTAGTGCTCCAATTCCTTTCCTGAAGGACTTGCCCAGATGTCTAGTGAGGAACGCATTTGAGCACATGATAAATATGTTCACAAACCCATGCAGCTGCAAGAATTGTTTGTAAAAATGTTAAAAAAAAACAAAAAAGAAAAAAGAAAAGAGAAAAGGAAAAAAAAGTATTTTAATATATTTTTTATCTTGCTCATCCACTCCATGTAGGACCACTAGATGCCACTGTGCCACTGTGCCCTAAGGAAGAAAATCACAGCTTCACTACCTGCCTTAAATCCAGAGCATAAAACAGTTTCAGAAAGCCAGTGTTGATCCAAACACTGCAATTTCTTGAAGTGTCTTTGTGACCAGACACAGCCAGACTGTCGATAAGCACGATCCCCTGAAGCAGGGAGTTCAGTTCAAGAGGGTTAAAACACTCTGAGGTGTCACAGCTGTTTGCAGAGCTGGTGCTAAGTAAGAGCTGATGGAGTTTCCAGCCAGGGAGAATCTTCCCCAGCACGGCAGGAACATCCCTGCTCCGTGTGGGATGGGCTGCTGCTTCCTCACTCTTCCTTCCTCACAAAAGATTGGGGTCACAGGTGCTGAGATTCCATTTTCCCAGAGCCACTTACCGTAATTGATGCCTGATTGCTCAGAAGGAGAAAAACAATCTCCCTGCGCTTCCAGGAAGAGGAGCTGGATAACCTGATGCTGCTTTTCTGGCTCGAGCATGTGGTATTGGGAATAAGAAAAAATAGCTCAGAATACTGAATCTGAATTCAAGACCATGAATTGACAGTCAATAACTGCAAAAGCCTTTTTTATTTTTCCCCCTACTTCTTAAAACATCTAATTTTTACATTTTCTTGGTGTCCTGGTCCTATAGGAGGAAAGATTTTGTCCCACAGCACAGATCAGCCAGAATTTATCTCAAAAGGCATCTTTTATTTTACCCTGTCAAAGAGGACATGCCCTTTAAATTCTGAGATTTATAGACACAGTAATACCTTCCCACCAATACCTGCGTCTTAAAACCTTTTTCTATTTTAAAGAAATCCCTATTTAAAAAAACCACAAAAACCATGCCCCAAACCCAAAAAAACGTCCACACCAAAACCCAGCTTCTCCCATAGTTTGAATACGCTGCAATTTTTAGAGGGTAAAAATAGAAAATGAGATATTTGGACAGGGAGGTCTACACGAGGAGCAAAATATTCCCTGCAGTGAGGCAAACCCTTCTTTTCCCACAGTGAATATTTTGTTTAGAGCAAGGACTTCTTCTGTGGCCACTACGCAATTATTTATGCCAAAATGCAAAAAAGAGCATTAATAATAAATGACTAATTTATTGTTGCTGTGCAGGAGTTTTCAAAAGAAAGGAAAAGAATGGAAGCTGCAGAACTGTGGGAATCTGTTGGGAGTGTAACAAAGCTGGGGTCTCCAAGGATGTGTGGTGTGAAGCAAAGCTCTCACTGGGACTGTGCAGGTGAATATCAGAGATCAGGAATATCAGGATATCAGGAATGAATATCAGGAATGAGGAGTTCCAGAAAAACTCAGGAAAGCAGGGTATTGAAATAAAGCCTGATGCAGTTTCGGGCTAAAATTAGGGAATATCTGTGTCCGTACAGGTTGGTCATGAGCAGCTCATCACACCATGAGAGAACCCGCACCTTAAATAAACATGAAATAAGGAAAGAGAATTATTTTATGATTGTGTTGTGTCATTGTAAGGACTATGGCTCTTTCCCCCTTGACAGATAGGACAGCAGCAATGGTTTAACTGTGGCAGATGAGATGAATCCCAAGAGTAAATGCATTGGGATGAGTTAAAGTGCTAAACGCTCATCCCTGGGTTTTTTTTGGATCAGGTGAGACACAGTTTTGTCTGAAACCATGGCAGAAGAATTCAGAGGAGGAGGTGGGTTACATGACCCCCACTTTTTCTTGTGTTTCTGTCAGTGCCACAGCTGTACCTGAGCTGGCCTGCATTTTTTTTACCTCAATACAGCTGTCTGAATATGTAATGTATTTTGAAACAACACTTACTTTACAACCTGCAGAATGGAAAAAAAAAAAAAGAGTCAGTGCTATTAAAACATCTTTTAATTTCAGAGACATTTCCTCAAAGGTAGGTGTATTTCTCCCTCGTCTGGCTGCTGGAACATTTTGATGCAGGCTTCTGTGATCTTTTTATCACATCCAGTTGACGCTGAGCTGAATTTCAATTATACATAGCATTTTTTTCCTCCAGATTTTCTGAGTCTTTGAGCAACCTGCATGACAAAGCTTTCACTGAAGGCCTGAAATACTAATAATCCTCCATCACGAGCCATGGGTAGGCTAAATCTGAATTTTACCAACGTTGTGAAATTCTCTCCCACATCAGCAGTAGTAAAAAATGATGGATGGATGGAAGGAAGGAAGGAAGGAAGGAAGGAAGGAAGGAAGGGAAAGAAAGGATCACAGATAAATAGCCATTTATTGCCTGCTTATGCAAACCAAGCAATGAGCATTCTCCATAATTCATACCATTATTCTGTGATGAATTTTTTAGTCTACTGAAGGTGTCTTTCTCTGTGTCTTCATATTTTGCTCTGATTTGGTACAGCTCTGCCTTCATTTACCTTGTTGATACTTTTTTCCATGACAGACAGTCTTACTGAAATTCCTGTGGGGTCATTAGGAGAGAGGCTTCTTGGATATCCTCAGAAAACGCATACACACACACGCAAACACACACATATAGAAAAAATTTAAAATAAGAGTACCCTAGAAGAATCAAAGGCTTATTGCATGTTGAGATTCCACCAAAAANGCCAGGCAAGGATGAGAAAACCCCAAAAAAAAAAAAAAAAAAAAAAAAAAAAAAAGAAAAAAAAAAGAAAAAAAAAGAAAAAAAAAAGAAAGAAAAAAGAAAAAAAAAGGCTGATTAAAATGGCAAGATCCTGCAGTGAGATGAAATCGCACTTTTCTCCTGTCTTTTGCTACTTGCTCTGTCAATTTGCAGTTAAGTTCTTCTGCTGTCAAGGTGTTGTAATGAAAGTAAAACCTATGACATTGGTGCTATTCACCCACAGACTGCTCACCCTGCTCCTAGCAGAAATGCTTTTTTGGTCTTTTTTCCCCTTTTCAGTAAGTTAAAGATGCAAATGACATCCCAGTGGTTGACATAATTATGACCAAAAAAACCCCAAACCCCACCTTTCCAAACTTTGTATGCCTAATAAACACAGCGTGAGCAGAGGTGCTCTATTTGCAGTGCCCCTTTCTGTTCAGGATATCTAACACAACTGTAAAGTCTGTTGAATTTCTGAAAATATTGTGGACTAGGTGGTGCTTGGAAAGAACCTGTGCACACTCAACAGAGCTGCTGTGTAACATTTTAGAATTTAATTAGCTGTAACTATGGGATCAAATCACACCAAAGTCTCAACCTCCCCATATAATAAGAAGAAAGTCAGCATAAAGTGTGATTATGCTTATAAACCCATTTCCGAGGCACCTATTAGGGCAGTGAACTACACTGAAGCATTTACTGAAGTAATTGAATTCTAAAAACTGGTCAAAAAACAAAAAAAAAAGAAAATCCACCAATATGTGAAATTAATCTTTAAGAATTAAATTAAATTGGCTTCATATGTCAAGGGATTTTTTTTTGTGTTTGATGGTATTTCACACATTTGCTGACAATTTTTTTCTGCAGATCCAGTATATTGACCAATTAACTAGCACTTTCAGTGCAAATATGGAAAACTTGTAATGAAAGTTCTTGGGGCTTGATTAGTTATTTTGGATGTGTATTTGTTTACGTTGGGAAAATGCAGTTGCAATAAATTGTCTTAGAACAACACAAAATGGGTCCCTGGCATAGGTAGATACAGTGATACTGTCACAGAAGCAGGTATAGATATAGATAGTAATAGAATATAAAATAATAACAGTAGTAATAAAAGACAATAATAGAATGTAGACATTAACACTTGCATTGAAGATGGGAGATCAGGAGCTTCTGCCCTCCTAAACCACAAGAATGATAAGGACATTTTATGGAATAAAGAAATCAACAATGTCTCACACAGGAGGCTGTGACGAAACATCACAGGTCCATAAAATCATTTCAGAAGATTTACCAAATTTTCGTACACTTAAGGTGAATTTAGTGGAAGTCATGTTATGTATTTTGCCAGTGTTGGAGCCAGTGTCTTTCAGAGGTCGGGGGAATTCTTGTGTGATTAGCAGATGGTTCACATCCGCATGAAAATGGTCACTTTTAGAGACAGAACACTGGACTAGAATGTCTTGGTTTTGGTCCAGCTGAGAAATCCCAAAATTTCCTGTTACACATGCAGCTGAAACGCTGAACAAACGCCTTGTCACATCACTGGAGAAGGGACAAGAAGTGAGATTTACAGGGGTGGGGACTGTGCACAGAAGTATAGAAAATAAAATGTTCCACAGCCTGCCTATCGCAGCAGTTTAATTTAAGAAAGAAGCTTTTTTTCAAGCAGGGCCACAACCAGATTTATAGGTGGCACGAACTGTTCTCAGTCAAGATTCGAAAGACATTCAAAGTTCATGGGGGCAATCCCCTACAGCTTTTTCTCATGCAAAAGTGCAGTTGACTTGGAAAGAGTGTTTTGGCAGAGGAAATAACTTTTGTTCAGAATTTATGTTTAGCCATAAAGAAGAAATAGCTTTAGGCAGATCATATGGCAAAAAAAAAAAAAAAACCAAAACAAAATGTGTTACAATGCTGAAAAAAACTATTTTAAAAAGTATCTGGGAAATGAGATACAATATCTTAACTAATATCCACTTGTATAAGAACTTTGTAAAAACTTGTGTAAGAACTTTGTTGGAAAAGTACAGAAAAGCAAAAAAAGGTAGGAATCTTGGAGTAAGAAGTAGATTTCTGCTAATGTGAATTCTTCAACAGCTGAGTGATCTAGATGGGGATAGTCAGGCTTGGGTTTTGTCACCAGTCCAGTTTCATATTTGATGAAAGAAACCAATTTTTATTTCTCTCTCCTAGTTGCTGCCCTGAAAATATCATACTTTGTTTGGCTGTTTTATAGAGGAACGAGTGACATTTAATTCTCAGATGGGTTAAAAAGTGTTCTGAGGTGTTTAGAAGTTGCAGTTAGATTTGAAAGGGTCCTTTAATTTCATGACTTTTGGTCTGCCTAGAGGGGGAGTTTCAGAGACGGGGCATCTGAATTGTTCATATAATATGAGCAGAAGTGGAAGAGAAAAGGAGAAGGGCTCTTGTACATTACCTTTATCTAGGCAATACATAAATTATCTAGCTCTCATTTTGTCTGCACAAACCCACCCCAATTTCTGGCAAAAACACAAAATGGAGGCCAGGCTTTAGAAACATCCTTAACAAACGTTAATAGCTGTAAACTGTACGTCTGGAAAATTTCCGTATTTCTGTCTCACATTATGCCATTGTGTGTATGATTCTGTTATTAGATAAGAGACTGTATTTGAGTTCAGCAACAATAAGACATGGAATCTTACATTCTGAGCCAAATTGTGTACTACAAGAATAAAATGTGGGTGTCTGTGTGTGGTTAGTTGTTTTTTTTTTGGTTTGAGGGTTTTGGTTTTTTTTGTTTGGTTTGGGGTTTTTTTGTTGTTGTTGTTTTTGGTTTTTTTTAAATTTTTTTTTTTTGGGGGGTTTTTTGGTGGAAAATCTCTCTTTGAAAGCACTTTAGCTTTTTGCCTCCTTTCAGCTCATTTTCTTCCTTCAGAAGTACATTCTGCCTTTGCTGCTCTTCTTCTGAGCTATTGTCCTGGTTCCTTGTGATAAGGCTGGAATCAACCTCACCGTGCCTCCGAGAGCCTCCCAGGAGAAGAGGTGGTGTTTGTCACACCAAAACTCAGCTGTGCAGGTGCTGGGGCTTTCTGATGCCTTGCTGGGTTGAAAGCAGTGCCATTTATCCTTTCACCCTTTGACAGTCACTTCCTCATTTTCTTTGCTAATGCGCTAAAACTGACGGGATTATCAGGAACTGTGCAGGAAAGGGCCAATGGTAATTTATTTTAATGTAAATGTGCATGCAGAGGCACACACACACAAACACACGCTGCGTCCTTTGTTTTTGGTGCCAGGCTGAGCCTGTGAGCAGAAGGCATATCTCAAGTGTTTCCCAAACTCCATGGCTGCGTTGTTTCTGAACAGCATGTTTCGTTTAATTAAGACACAAATGATGTTGTGCCAAAGCTATTATGACTGCAGCATATATCACAATTAAATAAAACCCACAGAAGCAAGGACTGCAAAGTCACATTTCCAGGCATAGACATATATTCCTTTATCTGTAGACAGTCAATTTACTGTTCACAGATGTCCCAGCACACAGAGTGTTCCTCAGGCAAGCTTTCTGCACATTCCTGCTTCTTTTTCCTCCCAAAATGCCAAATATATCTGACCCCAATTTTCCCCCCCACCAGATTTAATGTGTTTTGCTAGGTGGACAAGAACGGCACGTGGCATGAAGTGTCCAGTTGGGACAGTCTGGAAAATGAGAGAGAAAAGAGAGACACAAACACAAAACCGTGTTGAAGTCGAGAGAACAAATAAATTAGTCTGAGGAAATGCCTTTGGACGAGGCTCTCTGAGCGTGGTGTTGCAGCAGCCTGGTGTGTTCCCATCTGGGAGAGTTCAAACAGGCTGTAAATCCCAGGTCCTCCCGCCTGTGGGAAGCTGGCTTGGAGAATTCCTTGTTTTCTTTCTTGGGAGGTAAAGCAGAGACTGGCTAGCTGATGCTGTAAGCATTCCCTGCTGGCTGATCGACATCAGACAGAGGAATTTTCTTAACCTCCAGCCAAAGATAAGGCCAGACAGATTGCAAGAGGGAGAAAGAGCTTTGCTGAAAGAAAGGACAGGGCTGACAGAAAAAAATCATTCCAGTTAGCGAGGACAGTGCCTAAGGGCAGAAGGACAAAGATTTTAATCTTTTTAGGTTGTTACACTGAGCACTGAAAGTCCTCAGACCACATTTCAGAGGAACATCAGCATTTCAGCTGAGATGGGCACACTGAACACCTTCACCTGGGTTCTGCCCTGCCTAAAAAACCCCAACTGAGCCATTCCATGAGAGAGCTGGGCATAAAGACGGAATGAATGGGGAGCCTTGGGCAGTCTCGGAGGATGACCAGAGTGATTGTTTCTGGTGACTGAGTCAGCACTGTGGGTCCATGCTGGTGTGTTCAGGTGGGAACTGCCTGGCAGAAAGGACCAAGCACAGGAATGTACTTCAGCTCCCATAAACCTTTGATTTCACTCCCTGGTCAAAACACAGAATAGAGCTCTCGTTTTGGCGCTGGGTGTCTGAACACACTGAATATCCTATTTAGGATAATTACAGGTCAGTGGAGCTGAAATGCCTTTGTACATCTGCTCTTGCTCAGAGTGTTTGGAATTAGGGGATCCTGGTTGGGGGCTATCTTTTGGAGAGTCAATGAAAGCCCTGTTCTCCAGAGGCAGCGTTAATCACCAAACTCCAGGAAGGCTCGTGCAAGGCTCACCTTCCTTGTGAAACTTGGGCATTGCCTGTCCAGGAATGGCAGGAGCCCTCAAGCTGGGAAGTGAGCAAGCCAAGAGACCATGAGTTCTGCATGGCAGGAGCATCTCTGTCAGGCTGGGGTTTGGATCTGCACACCTGCATTTGGATGGCCTTCCAACACTCACTGATAGCATTGGAGAGTGGGTACTCAGCTCCTCAGATGCATATCTTGAAGAAGAAGAAGCAGAGCACATGTTGAACTCCAATCCTGGTGGTAGGAAATGCTGCTGTTCAAAATGGAAGCATTCTGTTCTGAGGGCAGCTATCACACTTGGGAGTTAGTGGCAAAAAGAACCTCTGAACTGCATTTGGATTTGGACGCCAACACCCGCTGTAAGGTCTCCTCTTAGCTCTACATCTTATTCAATGTGTGTTTCCTAAATTAATTTAATTTCTGGCCTCTGTATCTTGTAACGACTTAAGTTCTTCCAGTTCCCATCAGAAATCGAAACCTGGAGTCTGAAGCTGTTGTAATGCTGATGCTGTGACCCAGTGCTCATTTTCTTTCCTCTGGCAGCTCTGGCTATTCACTGGGATAGGAAAATTAACCTCACATGTAGATAAAAGTTTCTGTAAAGTCAGTGTCTAGTTTCTCCCTTGGCTGTCAAATCTTACAGGGATGTAGCCGTCATCTGCTAAAGATGAAACACTTTTCTCCACAGGAGAGAAAATCAAGCAGTGCGGTGTGATGTGGAGTCCTTCCCAATCCGCCGGAGATCCTCGCCCAGGTCTAGCTTTCGTCTGAGTGCTTTTTTCTACCCACTCATTTCCCGCTGTGTGAACGGCACATCAGGAGGATCCGAGGAAAAGCAGAGAAATCAGAAGGGATTCACACAGGCGAAGATGGAGCAGGCTATGTGTGACAGTGAGCATTATGCAACAGTCACTGTGAGACCAGAAAAGCCAGCACAGCACCAGCAGACGACTGGTTTTGGTCCAAAGAACCAATAAAGGGGAGGATGTGAACGGATAAAATCTGTTTCCTGGGACTTCCAGATCTGCAGCAATTTTTTCTGTATCCTTGTGTTGAACTGACAGCACCTCACTGGGACCAGTGGCTTATTGGGATGGACCAATAATGCAAAAGGAGAATGGGTGTGATAAGCCACGGTGGCCCACCTGGCTGTTTTAAGAACAGGACTTTTCTGAGAGGCTTAGGCTGCTCACAGGGGAGCACTGAAATAAAATCAGATTTTAAATAAACTTCCCAGCGTCCCCTATGCTGCTTTCACAGCACTGTAGAAGACAGCATGTGGCTGATCCAGTGCTAAATGTTTGGTTCTGTATCTTTTTCACTGATTTTCAGATAAAACCAGCCCATGGAAATGAAATAAATATACTATGAGTAGTTCTGGGATGGGCAGTCAAGCAAGGGTGTTTCATTGTGAGCAGCATAATTTAGTGCTAATACAGAAATTAATGTTGCCAACTACAACACCAGAACAGATCTGTAATCTCATTAGGAAAAACAGAGAGTGCTGCACTGACCACCGCACTGATGGCTTCTGCAGTCCAGGCTGACTGGTTGGATCAAATCACCAGAACAATGTCCAACACCATCCACGGGCAGTTTAAATATTTAATCTGAGATGTAGGTGGCATTTTTGCGCTAGCCTGAAACTGAAATCACAGAATCCCAGACTGGGTGATCTGGTCCAGCCTCCTGGCTCAGGCAGGGTCATCCCGGAGCACATGGCACAGGACGGTGTCCAGAGGGGTCTTGAATATCCTCAGAGAGGGTGATCCTCAGAGTTCCTGCTTCCCCTACAAACAGAACTAAAACCAGCAAAGATGTCTGTCTGCCTGTTCCTGACAGACCTTTAAACTTATAATTGCTGAATTTCTCTCATGACAGCACCAAGCAGTTCCCTTTTGAAGTGCCTCGAGGATCCACACATTAGACATTGCTCCACCCGCGGGTGTGGGAGATGGTTTGTAGGGTTGAGGCTGGCAGTGCACAAACCCTGATTGGTTTTATTTGTCATGAAGAAATCTGCCTCAAATCCATTGCTCAGCATGTCTAACCCATCCTGGACACACTGAATTTCTTCTCTCTGTGAGACAGATGTGCATTTCATCTGTCAGGGCTTTTGGAGGCCAGACACCCCAGACATGTTCACCACACCAAAATAATACAGCAGCAGCCACGGATAGGCAGACAGTGGAAATCTCTTGTTAAAAAGCACAGCTTTGGCAGGGTATAAATCCTATCCAGGCTCTGTTCTCCAAGTTGCAGATGGTCCTGGGAGCAGAAGAGGCAGAAAGCATCCTTGTCTACATGGACTGGAAGTTCTGGATTGTTTTGCTGCTGTGCCAAAAGGCACTGTGGAATCTGCTCTAGATTTAAAAGTGCCTGCATTCTCATGCTGGATCAAACGAGCTCTCTGTGCTGGGAGAACGAGAAGGTTAGGGCTGAGGAAATTGAATTACAGAGAGCAGAAAGGGTGCACAGATCAAATCAGTGCAGAGATTTAACTCGTGGTTACACCCAGGCTGTCCACTGCTCAGCTGCCCAAAGCTCCTGCCCTCTCTTAGGATCTGCAGGATTCCTAAACAAGTGTGGATTTTATACAGAAATATGCTGAAACTGTGGGGAAATGCCAGGGCTCAGAAATTTGACACAGGATGTAGGAGTTGCAGCGGTGCCCCTGTGTCACGTTCGTCCCACAAGGCTGAGCTCCCAGCTGGAGCATCCTGTCCCAGCTCCAGGGAAAGCTGATCTATCCCAGCTCATGTGTCCCACCTGAGAGTCTCTTTCCCTGAATGAGCTTCCTTGTGCATTTTGTGACACTGTTTAATTGCAGGTGAGGTATTGAACATATCCTTGGCTCATTTGCTGCCCTAATCACTGAGAATCGATTGAAATGGTGGTGGGACCCTTGGGGCCTGAAGTGAGACTTTGTTGATTTTAGCTGGTCCCTTCCAGCTTGGAACATTCTGCGATTATTTGGGAGTAACTTAAAAACTCCCTCCTCTCATACGGTAACTGCTTTATTGTATGTTCCGATATTAAAGGAATTAAAATAAGTGAATGTCTATTCTACCCTGCCATCAATGTTCATAAACCTTGTTATAGGCAAAAAGAGAACACACCACAGACATGAAGCCAATAATTATTATTATGAATAATAACAATAAAATCTTTATTGTCTTAATGGTAATTCTAAAGGATTTTCATGAGACTAGGTTAAATTATTGCGGAAAAATAAAGGAAAATCAAATAAAGACTATTATTATGTAAAAAGCTCAGTTACACAAAACAGCAGTACTGCTTCAATATGATGAGCTTTATTTTTCCTCCTTGCCGTTTTAATTATTTTGATTCACCTTGGGGGAGCCGTTTTTTACATTTTCTGCTATTCAGCCTCTGCCATGCCTGAAACCCACCCCATGACTTCCCCTCTGCCACCACTGCCTCCTTCCATGCCTGCACTCCTCTGCACCACTCCACACAGTCATAAATTCCTGCACTGCATTCAGTAATAAATACCTCATTCTCCACAAAGTAACTTCCTCTGCCTGCCACCTCACCTGGAAACTGTGGCTACGCTGTACAAAGATAAGCAAAAGTAAGACAGATTTGCCACAGGCAACTGGCCACTAGAAAAAAATCACTGTTAGGGCTAAAAGAAGTTAAAACAAAGCCCATGGCAGGTCAGGGTGAAGTGAAGCAAAGGAAACCTGATGTGCCTCAGCCCTGCAGCCTCTCAAGTGCAGAAGAAAGTCTGTGGACTGCTCCTGTTGATAGCAACACCACATTTCCTGGCCTACAGGTCTGCAATAAATAGAATTCCAGAAAAGGACAGTACTGTCAATAGGAGCGGATAAGTTTTCAGACGGTTCTGAAGCTTATAATAAATCTTTAACTTTAGGGTTTTTTTCCTCTTTGCAAGCTGCAAGGGCTGTCTGTTAACACAGCTGGTAAGTAATTCCATTTTTCATTATTAACTTGGAAGTATTTATAGCCTGTGATCATGTATCTCACGTGGATGTGCCCTTTTCTACAGTAAATAAATTTAAAGCCCTTAATCTCTGCTCAGACAATTTGTTTGTGTCATTTTTCTTTCTCTCGTTTTGAATAATTTGGGTGTTTGTTGTGAAAAGCACATAACTGCCATCATTTTGGTTTTGCTTTTTTCAACAGCTCTGTAACCTCAGGAATATTTATAATTTGGCTGTTTGCTAGGAGGAAACCATTTATATGAACTGATTGACAGCAGCCTTTTCACTGCCCCTGCGTTCAGGTAATAACCTCACAGTATCTTTCCTTTCTGCTGCACTGACACCTCCATATATCAGGATTTGACGCCCGTTCCAATTATTTCCTCTCTTACATAATGTTTTGTTCTGTTTCAGCACAATTTCCACTGTCCTCCCTTCTTTACAAGGCAGGGCTACATCCGTGACAAGCTGGCAGCCCGTGATGGGCAAAGATGAGCTTCAGCTCCTCACTGCTCCACTGCTCCCACTTTTCCATGTGCCTGACAGAGAGCTGAAACCTCTCATTTCTCAGGCTGCCCTGGAACTTCCTGAAAAAAAACCCAAAAAACCCAAAAAAAGGGGAAACAAAAAAAAAAAAGGTTTTTTTTTTTCCTAAGGCGTAGGTGAAGAACCGCTCTGCAAGGTGTTGTTGACACTCTCATCAATTCTGACCTGTTTGGGATCAAAGTCCATTGGAAAAGCTTTTCCATAAATGCTTTCTGAAAATGTGTTCATGGTCAGTCGTAGATTTCTTTATATTTGTAAAAGCTTGTTTTCCCCTGTGGTCTAAATGACACCTGAATGAATTTAAAATTGTACACCCCCATCCAATCATTAAGGTAATTAAAGCGAGACACTGGAGTTTTAAGCAGTGTAATTGTTTGTGGTGCTGCTAATGACAGCACATTAACTGGGTCCTGAGATGACATGAGACAATTTTCTGTGTTTATTTTATATTACTTCGCTATCTTATAAAGTGCTGATCCTGTGGTCTGCTCAGGATGGGTAACTTATGCACATATCACCACAACATTTGCATAAATTACAGCAATTCTGACAAAATCCTGAATTAATATCTGACTAATTTGCATTAATTGACTTACCTGTATTGAAAATGCATATGGACTCTACATTTTTGTCATTATTTTGAGCAGAAGATGTGGCCATGTGGGCTCAGAGATTGCCATATGTCTCGATGTAAAAGTAGTAGAAACACCACGTCTGACCAGCTGAATTCCCCATTTCCCTTATGGTATTGATAATTAATTGTTAAATAGGTGAGCCAATTATTGCAATCATTTCATAACTGCCAGATTTTGTGCAAGGTAAGCCCTGATCCTTCAGCTACCTCGATGAAGGTGGATCTCCAAACTCAACATATCCACTGGGAAAAATGAAAGATGTAACAGAGAAAAAAAGTGGAGAGCCTGCACATTTTCCCTAAGCACAAAATTGTAGAATTCAATTTCTCTGAAGCTGAGTAACAAAATAATACTTTCAAAAAAAAAAGTGACATTAGACATTTCTGTGAGTGCTTGAAAGTATATCATAGTTAAAACAAAGTTAATTTTTCTCTTGGTAATATTAAATACAAGTCTTCCAGGGGTAATAATTCTCTTTGGCCAGTAATTCAGAAAACCTGTAGTTACCTTGGCATTAGAGCACTTAAAATCTGATTTTAAATTTCTGAGAAAAAGAGTGCCCCTAACTTTTCCAAGATCGTCGTCTGAAAATTGCAAGCTCTTCATCTGCAAATATTTTTTTATGCACTGGGCTCAGATTTGGGGGAGGAAATCCCAGTGCACTCCAAAGCCTCCTCTGTGTCTGTTGGACACCAAAATGCGCAGCCTTGAAAGGGGTCATTCACTGGCATGACTTTTGTTGAGCTCTGCTCAAGTTTGACAGAGTGCAGGCAGAGAGATAAGGCCTGAAAAAAGCAATAATTCACCAACTCTACCCTGCCAGCCACCCCTGTCAGTAAACAATCGTGCGCTGCTCTTTTCCCCTTTCTTCTCTTTCAACTTTTAGGTGAGCGGGGTCTGAGTTTGTTCCGGTCTGGGCATTACACGTGGCGTGGTTGTGTGCATTTCCAGTTCTGGCAAAGAGAAAAAAACCTCTTCCAGGACCTTTTCTGACCTGGAAGAGATTACTGCAGCTCAGTTTGACTTTTTCAACTGCAAAAAGCATCAAACACCACTAATAGTTCTGAAATAAAAGCGACCAGGAAGTCTTACAGAAGATAACAAAACTGATAAAAACTCCCTGTGCCCGTGTTTTGCGGCAGTGAAACCAGAGTGAAGTGTGACGTGAAGAACACTGCGTTGATGTTTTTCCTGTACGGAATTTTGAGTGCAGACAAAACCTGTGTTTAACACAATTCAAGAGGTGTTTGCACTTTAGACCTGCCAACAATTTCAAAGTAGGAGCAATACTACAGGACTACAATTTTACTGCTTTTCCCTCCTCCCACAAGCATAACTTCTCACCAATTTCACTTGCCTTGCTTGCTCCTGAAAACACATCAACACCTCAGCCTATAGTGTGGTGCTTGGAAACCATCACATTTTGTGAAAGCTGCAAGCTCTGCACAGCTCAAGTCCCAAAAATCATCCGCTCGCTCAGGGAATGTCAGGTGTGTCAAATCACAGATCCAACCCTCCTTAAAAAATTTAGCACACAAGCAAAAGCACTTCAAACCTAACAACAGAAATTCGGGACTTTTAAAACTGCAGTAGCTCTTAGCAGCAGTGATGGCTCAATTAATCAGCTGGGAAAAGCTGCTGTTTTAGGTGACAGGCAGTTGAACACTGTCTACAAGTATGTGATGTCCCCAAAAATCAGCTGTTCTCAAACCACGTATTGCAAAAATCAGTCACAGAAATCTGGTCCAGTGTAATGTCTTTAAAGCTAATTTGCTTCATTTGGAGAGAACAATTAATGGTATGGAGCCCTCTCAGCAGGATGCAAGTTTATAATTTATGAAATGGGAAAACAGAGTTTTGTGTATTAAAAAAGTTATAATAAATCAAATGGAGCAAAAGATTAAAAATCTGGATACACTGAGCTATCTGACAAAATAATCGATATAAAATATGTCTTGTCTTTCAGTTCATGTGAACTACATGCAGATATTGGGCCTTTCAGAAACAAACTGAATTATGTATATCAGAATAGAATTGGTCTCAGGACCAATTTTGTTTTAAAGGTGATTCCTGGAACTATTTGTAAATTGTGAGAGTTTTTGACTTCATGGAGGCCTGAGATTTAACTCAAATAATTACATCCTGGGTGTTCTCATCCTGTTTTTTCTTGGGTTATTTTGTGCTCTGGTCTGGTTTGCAATAACCTTTGTGCCATCCTGCTCTCCATTTCTATGTCTTCTATCTATTTAGCAAAGTTTTCTCATTACCAATCCAAGTCACACCTATTTAAAGCTGGTTAATGGTGAAGTCCTTAGAGGACCTGATGAAAATATTATCTTTTTCCCAAATTAAAGGAAGTTGCACCAGTAGGATTCCTTCAAATTATGAAAAGTGCTCTGTTTATGGTGCATAAGTTTATTAAGAACAGAAAATATTTCCAGCATTGTCCAAAGCTCATCCAGACTGAGTTAATTTAATAATCACCTTTGTGAAATTAATTTTCTAATCGGACTCCTTAGCTCAAAAACCCTTGCCCTTGTCCCTCCTAGGCTTCATTCTGAGCTGTGTGAATGGAGAAGAACTCGACAGTAAAAGCCATGCAGTGGGTGCTGATGGGTCATGCATTATACATGGAGAAAAATAGAGCAACTCTTCAGTTCCAATTTAAAACAACCCCTTTGGAGCAAATCTATTTTCCATCTCCAGCAGTTCCCAACCAACGTGCCCGAAGCCAAGCTATGTAGAGCCAGTACAGATGTGCAAATTCAGTTTGAATAATTAACTGCAGCAGATGATGACTCTCTGTTACAATGATTGTAGCCGCCGAGTGCAAAAGTTCATGATAATAATTCAGAAGCAGTTTAGGGAAATTTGATTCCCTGCCAGAGCTGCACAGCAGGAGGAGAGCAAGCTCACTGAAGTTTCTGAGTCAGCCGCAGATCTGTAGAAATTGGGTTAATAAAGCACTCAGAACAGCACTCTGAGGTGTGACCTGCTGTTCTTGGAATCTTGGCTCTGAGGTGCATTACAGGTAAACATCTTTAATGTCACTAGAAAAGAACAATTCTGGAGGGGTCAGCGAGGGCACGTGGGATGCATCTGTCTCAGCAGAACCGTGTTCTCTGAGCTGAGTTTTGTCCTAAAGGAGAAGCACAAATCTGGTGGGATTCAGGTGGGAATGAGGATAAGATGAGGCTTCCTCATCCCACTCAAATCACAGGAGAGAACGCAGCCTTCGCAGACAAGGGGACACACACTGATGAACTCTGGGTAAAAAACCCACCATTATTATCAAACGTAATTTGAAATTAGTCAAATCCAAACCAGCTGCCTAAAACTCTGTGTCCATAGTGATAAATCCCTGGTGTTTGATCACCACTCCCATCTGTTAATGCTCACCAAAGCTATGCTAAAGCACACCGTGTAAAGCTGTGCCCTGTACAACTCTTTCATAGTTCTGCCAGCTTATTTGCACAAGAATTGTGCTCATATTACTAATAATTCCCCTTTGGAATAGGTCTCCTGGGGACGCTTGGACTTTATTACTTCATGTGCCCTGGATCTGAAAAATCCTGGGATGAGAATGTGAAGACTGAAATGGTAAAGAGTTGAGAACAGCAACGCATTTCCAGCAAGAAAAGACACAGGTCTTGTCTGTTATTTCCACCCTTTAAGGACCATGGTGATCAAAATGCCTAAGCCACGTGTCTGTCAGCTCTTTAGATGTATATCTCTCCATTATATTGTTAGTGCTATGTACATGAAATCAATGTGTTTTATTGTAAGAACCACTTTTCATATGCTATCATGAAAATTAAGGATGATTTCCCAATGACAGATAAATCCAATAATTTTGTAGGAAACGATGTCATTACAGGCAGGGGAAAAACAAAAACAATAATTAAAAATGAATTTTCTTACTTTTCAAGCCTTTTAGAAATCTTTCTGCATCCATAAACATCTACAAAAATTATACTCACAACAATTTATTTTCTTTTTTCAGTTTCCACACAACAAACTTAAGATACGCTGTTCCTAGAGATATGACCTGTGCAGAGGTTATAAACTTGTGCAAGAAGTTATGTGAATCTAGATAAAGTAATTCCTGGTATTCAGACAGTTGGAGACAAAAAGAGAACTATTTTCCCAAGTTCACTTGCATAACATAGAAGTAGCATTGGGTACGAAAATGTGTAACTAGTCTTTCCTTACTAAAATGCCTTTAAAATAATGTTGTGCTCATAAATGAAATTAAAAGTTTGTGTGAATGCATTCCAATCTGTGAGTTTGGTGAATTATTGACTTTCTTTGTGTCTTTGGTGATTTTCTGTTCAGCTCTTAAGTTTGTGCAATTAGTCACAAACAGTCTATGGCTGTTGCCATAGAAACTGTCAATCTCTAACTGTTCATCTTTCAGGTATAAACTTTGAAGATGTGAGCATTAATCCACACTTTAAGAGCAGTTGACTCCTTGGTAATGAAATTCACTGTTTTACAATTATGGATGGAATTGCATTGATTTTGATGATGTTGCCAGCACATAATAGTGTGGAAATTGACTCCTGAGTGCTGAACTTTCTATCCCAGAGTGAGGAAACACCAGGGGCATATATTGCTGCCTGTACTGAATTTTCCCCCAAGGGACATTTAAAGTATCTCACACTAAACTGTGTAAAAAAATAATAAAGAAAAGCTGACCGAAAGACTGCCATAGTATTTTATTTATGAGCTGAGAAAGGGTTTCATTCACTGACCCCTGACTTGAAGAGTTTTTACGCTGGCTGCTGTAATTTGACCTGATAGACGAGATCACTTTATTGACTTAGAGATTCTGCTGTGACAGAAGATGGCACAGGTAGTGCTGGGGAACTGAGAGTAAATGGAAAAAGTGCCCTGTGAGCTGTGAAAGAGAAAGGAGGTAAGAGAGGAGGGTGGGGAGTTGAAGAGAAGGGAGGAAATAATGTTAGTGAAATATTAGAGCCATAAACAGAGCATAGGTAGAGCTGTTAAAATAAACAGAAGTATTCATTCATGTTGGCAATGAACCCCAGCCAAACTAAACAGCTCCCAGACCTTTAATCTTGATCTCTGTGGCACCACCTCGTTCTCCTCTCCAGCCTACGACTGCAAGGCATCAAACCCCCCTGGAAATCCACAGCTGCATTACGTGTGTCCAGCCTTCATCCTCCTCCGGACAAACACTTCTTTCAAAGACGCGAAACACATCAAAGTTATCACCCGGGACCCTGAGAGCCTTCTTTGTTGTCCTGGGCTTGTGTGCAGATGTCTGGCGGTGTGAAGGGTGCGAGTTTTCATTCACTGAGGATACGCTGTGAAATGCAGAGCGCACAATCCACCCCGCTGAAGTCTGCCGTGAGACAGGGCAAGGACCACGTGAACACAGTTGGTTCTTCTATTTCTGCTTTTACTATGAAACCTCCATAGTAGATATGCTGACAGCTTCAGGGGTTTTATTGCCTTCCTTTCCCCAGGTGTTCTTGGAACGGTAGAAGAAAAATAATGTCAGTGTCTACTGGGAGTGATGACTCTGGTATGACTAGCAAGGGAAAACCCAAGTTAATATCCTACAGACAGATTTAATGCTGTGGTTTAAACAATTGCAGGGACATTCTGTTGCCTCCAACTGTTGCCTCATAGATTTCCCACATCATCTAAGTCAGTCACATTGTTATGTTCCACTTTCTCCAAATTCTTCATTATGCCTTGTTGCTAACAAGCTGAGGGGCGCTGGTGAAAAAATCAGTACGCACTGGTTCATTACACATTTAGCTTTTTTGATAATGACGAGAGAAACCAATGCAGCGAACTAGGAATGAGGTCAAACAGCAGACTGCAGTATTTCTGTTAGCTATGAGATAGATTCAATGGTTGATAATAAATCCTGAGCTCACGTAGGCTGTATCCAGACAATGTACTGCCGCACTGTATAAAGTATTTTTTAAAGAATTAAGAGCCTTTTACCTATATTTTCATTATATTTCTGCATTATACTTTAACAGTCAGATCACTTCTGCTCCTTACACTGCATGTATTGGCTTTTCTGAAAGCGTGCCTTCTCTGCCTCTGTTCACTTCACTCTCATTGGAATTTAACATGTGGTAATTGTCCAAATTCAGTCCAACAGTTTGTTGCCAAGTTGAAAAAAATTGTTTGGATAGTTGTTTGGGTTTTTTTCTTTTTTTTTTTTAACAAGAAGCACAGACAGTGTATGATCCATATCTAAAGTAAAGGGTATCCCCTTTTATATGTACATATGGCCTAGGGTGGAAAGGATCCCAGGACATCCAAGGAAGTGGTGCAGATTTTCTGGTCCTGTGTCAGGATGGTTTGGAAATTTGGTCTGGGTCTAACACCAGAACAGCAAAGCAAATTTCTCTGATTTTTCAGGTATTTCCATTGGAAGTGTTTACTGTTTCTGGAGACTCCTTAGCACCAAACAAAGCACTGTAGAACATCTTCCTTCTTTTAGGGGCAATTTGGAAGAGTTCAGCACAAGCTGTTCAAAGGGGGACAGTCACAATTTTAGGAACAGGCTCACTCCAAACTCAGGCCCTGAAACTCAAGAGCCCAATCTTAAGGTTCTTATATGATTGCAGCCATGCAACATCAGGCACTTCTTTCCTCTTAAGGGGTACATTTTATTCCTTCTTTTGGTTGTATCTAAGAATTTAACCTGTTCAGTGTGATCTTTCCCCCTGTGAGAGCGTGACCTTTAAGCAAGCAAGCACAGTGGTCTTTTAAACAAATTTGGCAGGCAAGGAGAACTCACAAACATAAACCCAAGTACCCCTGAGCCAACTGTGTGGTCTTCAGGCTCTTTAGTGAACTCACAGCTTCTTGTTGTTGCCTCCAAACATGAGTGTCACATTTGCAGCTTCACTGGATTTTGTCTGGGAACGCAGAACTCAAAGCAGTGCACAGACTGCTTTCAGGAAATCCAGCCCTGAAACTCTGAAATTTCCAGGTCCCCTTTCCTCATGATTTCTCTAGCATGTGAGACTATCACTAGCTGGAAATCTGTTTCAAAAAAAAAAAAAAAAAAAAAAAAAAAAAAAAAGGAAAAAAAAAAAAGAGAGAGAGAAAATAAAGAAAATTACCATGGGAGTTAAATTATTTCAAGACATTTTTGTGGGGCACAGTAAAAGGAGAACTTGTGGAAAGTACTGTAGCTCCTTAGTAATTTGGGAACTTGACAGGAAACCACCTCAGTTTCTTTATATCTCCCTCTAGAGGGAGCAAGAAGTAGAGATTAATTATATTTAATTAATAATAATTAAATAAATATGCCTGTTTAGTCAAACTAAGCTGCTTTGCTTCCACTGGGGCAACTGTAGATGCAATGGAGTGTCCGAGAAGAAGGCTTTGAAGTCTGCTCTGGACCTGGTACATCATGAGGAGCTTTAAAAAAAAAATTAATTATGGGAACAAGTTGTAAGTTAAGCAAAAAGCCATGGAAAGATAACACCATTTCACACCCAGACTCATGGTAAATATGGTCCTCTTCCCAGAACTCTGCATCTCTCTGGATTGCTGTGCTGGCAGACACAGGTCCAGGCAGAGGAAAATCACATTTCTGCATTCCCACTGCACCAAAACCAACACAGTAAACCCCAAGGGAGATTAAAAATGCTCTTCTCAGAGCATACTGAAGGTTCCTCATCTGCCTTCTTGTTTAGAAGCATAATTAGTGCATTTCAAAGGGGAAGTGGCTCTGAAAGGCCCAGTTCTTATTTTTCTTCTTTACTGCTCAGGTAAGTGCCTTATCACTCTGGGCTTTGGTGTTTATTTGTAGTACTTTGTGACAGCTAATTGTTCACGTCAGTCTTCATGGGACAGGTCTCCAATGTGCCATCTCTTGTGAAATATGAGTGTGAAAACAAAGCAAATGTAATTGTTCCAGCAAATTGTCCTTTCTTGTTCAAAGGGAAGCTTTTAAAGATGAGTTTTTAGTTGCTTACACAGCTCTTGTTTGGTTTTTTCTTAAAAATAATTTTCAGTTATCAAATTCATTTTAGTTTTCATAATTAGAAAAGAGGCAATTAAAAGATTGAAAATGTTCCTGGAAAACAGCTGCCAGATGGGCTGAAAATTGTTGCAGAAGATCATTTTTGCACACATCTGCCTAAATCTTGACCTTTGGAAGAGGAGAGCACACGCTGCTGATAAGGATTGAAGTTGTTATGCTACATCAGTTACTCAAGTTAAATAATTGGACACATTTGCAGACTATAGAGAAGAGTGAAATCTTGTGATGAATATATGATTGTCAGGATTTTTTTTTTCAAACTAATTTAATTAAAATGTTGGTTTCTGAGTTAGAAGGCCAGTAAGGTAATTATTTGGAAAGTCCTATAAACCCAGTTCAAGACACAGAGGTTCAAAATACAGGTATCAATCCTCTACACCTTTCCTATCTTAACATACATTTCAGCTTTTTATGGCTGAACATTTCAGGCTTTTTAACAGACAGGGAATAAAAGAATTTCTGTTGGCTCTTACTCTATGGATTTCATGTCTTTTCACAAGAATTGAAAAAGTAGAGATTTTAGAGTCTCTGTAGGTCCTGCATTTCACCAGATTCAGCCCATGTGTTAAATAAAAACTGATTAAATCCCTGTGTGAATGGCCTCAGTAAAGACATACGTGGTGTTAGATTTGTGTAGCGCGATATCTCCTGTGTCTTTGTCGGATTTTTCCTGACTTTCTCACAATCTACTCTACAGAAGTGACCTATTTTTCCTTTCCTTTCCTTCCTCAGCATTTTTTTCACATGATCCGGCAGTGCACCAGCAGTAACGGAGCTAATGGTGGTCAGGGGTTCTGTACATCACCAGTGTGATGTGAATATGCATCCTATGAAGGTCCCCTTTGTGGTCAGACAGAGGTTTGGGGATGGCCAAAGATGATCTTTGACCATGCAGGTTTTGTGTTCGCTGGGTTATCTCTCCCCTTAATATTTCAGACAACTTAGGCACAGCTGAGATGAATTCAGAAGGTAAAACTCCTGTGAAAAACCAAGAAAGGCGTATCAGGTGTGGTGGTGTCTTTGTCTGCAAATGTTTTACCGAAATATTTGCAGGGTGCCATCTCACACATAAAATGGGAAAGTTTCTGATTCAGGTGTACCCACTCCTTTGCTCCGCTCCAGAAAATGTCTCATCTTTCTGAGGAGGCCAGAGGGGTGGGAGATTAGTCTGCGTGGCTAACGTTCAGTCGTACGGAAAAGCATTTCTTGTTTGGAAGAAAGTCACAGCGGGCTGAAAACCTGCTTTCATAAAGGTGCCTGAAGGTTCAAAGAACCTCTCCCTGCCTTTGTCTGATGAGTAACTGCAAGGCTTAATTCAAAGCTTGTTGCTGCTAATGGCAGCTCTTCTGTGGACTTTCATGCATGCTGGGTTGACTTCATGGATCTTTCTGACATCACAGGAAGAAATTTAAATCATTCACGTCAAAAATCATTTTCAATGGTTAAAATCATGATATGGAGCAATGCAAAGCATAGATCACTTAACGCTTTTTTTTTTTTCTATTGTAGACTCACAGAATGATGGACTGGTTTGGGCTGGAAGG
>VZRL01000335.1:1653484-1686268 GCA_013397895.1 Origma solitaria | reverse complement strand
GTCTCTCAAACGAAGACAGCAAGTTAGTTACACATAAAGTTAACATGAACTAATGCCACATATTAGTTATAAAAAAGATAAAAATAGACAAAATGTAGCTGTATTAATTTACTCATGTGTAAAACAAATGTGAGTAAAACTCACTGCTTGAAATTTCCCTCATTGTAATTATTTTCTTCATACTTACTGAACCTGGTGGGAGATTCAATTACATATAATTTTTATTCTTACAGTTAAAAGACTGCTAAATGGATGTCAGAAAGCTCTGCAGTACTCTTCAGGGAATCTTTTATTGACAGACAGGTGCAACTATGTTGGAGCTGACTAAATCAAAAATTCAGCAGTTGCAGCAATACAACCTAACAGTAAATCTGCTCTAAGTAGATGCAGACCTGTTGGGTCTACTCTGCATCTTTTCCACTAGAGAAACAACTTTGTGCTGTATTAATATCAACTATCCAAAGTAATGTGAGGAATTGAAGTTACTGCACTTATAAATGATGTGGTGTTTGTTCTTTTGGGAAAAAGCCCCGAACACCATAACCTATGCAGGCCACTGTCTGCTAGTTCATCCTAGTTTGTGTCTTTTCAGCAAACAGCTATCAAGGCTTTTATTTTTCTTAAAGTATAAATAGTAGAAGCAAAATCACCTTTTTATTGGTTTGGTCTCTAGAGATTTTGAAGGTTCCTAGCCTGATGAAAGACTCACTTCATTACTGTGTGTATATATATGCACATGTTTGTCTCGTCTATTCATTGTGGAACAAAGGATTTCCTTGAAAGTATCTCTTGAGCTGTTTTTCGTATCTTAGCAGAGGCAGTACATTCGAGTAATTCAGTGGCATCAGCAAGAGATAACTTCAGTTCAGCTATGGACATGTTCATTTCAGTTTTGCATTGAAATTGCAAGGAAAATAACCCACTTTGAAAAGTTTTAAGTTGAGCTGACACGAATATTCTAAAAATGGTGGAAAATTTTCTGGGAGAAAAAAAAAGTTAAAAGCTTTCCTGATTGAATTCAAAGTAACACTGAAATATTTTTTTCTTAAAAAATACTTTTGCTGCTCATTGACAGTATAATGATTTTGAATGTGTAATGTAACAGATGCTAATATTTCAAGTATATGAAAACCTCCACTGTTGCATTGTGATACTGTGTCTGAAGTTGAAAAATCAAACCACTTCAAAAATGACATCTGTGGGCAATTTTTAGACACTTTGTTCCAGGCTATGTCCATGTCAGATTCATAGTGCTATGTAATGCAGCACTTATTAATAATGATTTAGCATGAAGTCAGTGAAGTATGCGCTTATGTGTTTAGAAATTATTTTCACAACTAAAGATAGGAGAGGAGAAGGGAAAAAGCAAGAATTGGGTTATTGTAAAAACAGAATTGTTAGTGACCAGGGGAGGCTGGTGAGTAATGTAGTTTTGAGGTAAAATTGCAGGATAATGCCTCAGATTGTAATCTGCCAAAACCTATCTGCATCTAGTGAAATAAGTGCATTCCTTGCTGAATCATTCCAGGAAGAGATCTTACTTTGGAGAAGGAAGAGTCTAAAGTTGAATAAATAAATTTTTATCTTTCTATGAGTTACTGGTTTTGAAGAAGGAAGGAAAAAAACTGCTGTAGCTGGTCTTTGTAATTTAGAGGAACTTAAAATTTCACTGTGTTCGCAATTTTTTGTCACAGTAGGAGGATTTCACATCCTTATGAAAAATTTAATTTGTCCAAGACATAAGCCTCTGAGGAACATTGCTGTCTCTGTACTCAGTAGATGCTTTACTGTTTTTAACATCCAAATAATTTAAAGGATTCTTGAGTCACACAACTGACCTGATCTCTTCACAAAAATAATTTGCTGTGATTTTATGTGAGATTAAAGGTGTTAAAATGGATTTTTACTATAAAGCCATAATTAATTGATACTGGTTAGGGTGTGTATGGGAGAGAGTGGGGGCATAATAGAAGAGTAGAAAATAAGGACTGTATATTTTCTGTAGTATATGTATGTGAATATGTACATATGTATAAAAAGAATGTGAATATGTGCAGATATGTGCATTTGTATATAGAGAGGTATTTGCATACATATATTTAAGTGTAGGTAGATAGTGGAACAAAGAGAGAATGTTGCAGTGGCAGAGTGCTGTGCAGTTCTGAAGGTATGAGGTAACAAACTGTACCTATGTTTATTCTGTGCTCTCTCACTTCTAGGGCATTCTGTACTTCAACTTGAAATGATTAAAAAGGGACTCTTATTTTAAACTAGGCGAAATTAAAAAAAAAATAAACCCAAACAATCTCAAACAGTTTAGATGTTTTGCCTTCTGGTCCTTCAACTTACATGTGATTGTCCTTTTAAGGTGGTCCATGCAATCTCAGTATTTGGGAATGTATTAATGAAATTAGAACATCTTACTAAACCGGATATGTAATATTGTGTTTGTTGTGGTAAACATGGGAACTGACAGCAGTAAACACTCAAGGTCAGTAAGAAATAATGTATTCCAGTAACAAAAAAAGCAAAACCTTGCAAGCCTTAATATTGAAAAGAATAAAGAAGATGACTTATATACAATACGTGGGAAAGAACATATTTTACAAGTGTGTGAAATCTGATTGTTTCCTCATAATCAGTCTGAAGACAGAAGAAAGTAACTATTCATCTTTTCTGACTTTAATCCTGTGACAGAAGTAATTGCTGCCTTTCTCTGTTCTTCCCAGTTTTTTAATTCCTCTGGGGAGCAATAGACTGAGACAATACAACTTTTAAAATAAGGAAGTGTTTATATAAATTATTGTAGTCATTATTCAGGAAATAATTCATTTGTTCAACAAGATAATAGGTTTTAGATTGCAGCTTACTACTTTGCAGCTGTCTACCAGCTATTCCAGCTTTCTTTATCTTCCTGATTGTTATTTTATTTCTTTTTGGTTTTGTACTGGATGTATTTTGAAGTAGGTACATTTTCCCCACGATATATGAAATAAACAAATGCAATTATCAATATATTATATTTTAATTTTTTTTTTCTTTTTTAACAGAAGGAAGGAGAAAAAAATCACAAAGTCCGACTAGCAGTTGGAAATGGAGTAAGAAATGATGTATGGAGGGAATTTTTAGACAGATTTGGTGCAATTAAGATCTGTGAGTTCTATGGTGCTACTGAAGGAAACATTTGTTTCATGAACCACACAGGAAAAATTGGATCTGTTGGACGCACCAATTTCTTTTATAAGGTGACTATTTACATTTTACTTAGTTAATGGTAGTGCTGAAAAAATGTGGTTTTTAGTTTGACTCTGGGACTTGGGACTACAGTCATAAGTCCAAGTTAAGTTTTCTGATTTGGTTATTGCAAGTTAGTTGCCCCTCTGTAAAATCATGGCAACCAACCCAGTTATACTTTCAGCAGTAACACTGAGATTTTTCTTAGAGTTCACAAGAGTCAAAAATGTCTTGGCTCTTTTCTGACAGTTTTGAGTAATCTGACAGTTGCCAAGTATAGTTTCAGATATCAACTACATTAGAGAACAAAAGAAAAAGTTGGGTCTATTTTAATACCTAAGAACTGATAATCTCTAAAATAAGCAGAATTCGTATTCTGATTTAGTGTTCTACAAATTACAGTTAGAGATGTGTTTATATAGTATATTTATATTGCATATTGCTATGTAAATATTTGTCATCAATGGGAAAATATAATATATAATAAATATAAGAAATATAATATAATATAATATACAGTAGCATATAGACTGATTTAAATTTAATAGGTATTTTATACCTAGGTGCAATTAAACATAACTCAAATAATATCTGGTCTGTATCATTATTTAGAAATGTCAAAGATAGCACAATACATATATGGTCAGTGTTGAGTAAGTGTGACAGGGAATACTTGATAAAATTATTAATTTTAAAATGCTATACCCCTTGATCTGCCATCTGCTGTATGTATTTGCTGTGTTCTAGGTTACTAAAACTAGAAAAAAACCCTTCTGTATTTCTTCAACTTTGAAAATGGTAGTCATATGCCTTGGGGAGGAGGATTGCATATTATATCACACATTATGACTTTTCCTCCATCCTTCTGAATAAATGAAGAATTTATTTCTGCTTGAAATTGACAGACTTTTTCATTTTGATCCTATTAGTAGAATCTTGTAAAATATTTGAAAGTCTCTAAGTAACTTACGTCCCAAGCTTTAGCTAATAATATGAAAGATGTCTAGTAAGCCTTTTTGCAAGGCGACTACATATTTATCATTATGTTGCTGTTTATGCCGGTTTTTACTCTTCTTGAAATGAATAATACTTCATGCATTGCCTAGAATTTTAAATTGACTGATATCTATTTATACATACAAGTCCTGTTGACTTAAATGACATTTGTGCTCCTGAGGAGAGCTGATAGCAAAATATCCCGACAATTTTTTTGTTTTAGAGAATGATGTAAACCCATTGTTCGGAAATACAAGAGAGGTATCTTCTGATGATATGTAGTTTGGTCTCTAGGCATATGTTCCAGGGTCCACAACTTCAATACTCCATCACCGCATTACAATCACGACAGACTGCTTTACATGCTGGGGCCAGATTAATTTTTCACTTCTGGTACAGAAACTCAGATTGCAGGGAGGAATCGAACCACTCAGAAAAGCACCGCAAGAGCTAGCGTGTTCTCAGAAACCACTGAGAGCTCAGGAATTTAAGCAGATGATTTCACTGATTCTCTGTCCTACATGTCTTATGCTCTGTAGCAGTCACAGTGGCCATCCAATGCTGATAGGTATCTCCAGAAGGGTCCAGAACTTCTACAGGAAATCAGGAATCTGGAATTTAGGGAGTAATAGTTGAACCAGGAACCTTAAAGCTGATGTTAATTTTTGTTTCAGACTTTTTGAAGCCAGATGCCTTATATTCTTAGGAAATTTGCATGTGTTCCAAACCTGAGTAAACTTGTTTTCAGTATTGCAGAACTTTCGGCAGAGTTTTGTCGTAAGTCATTAACCTTTTGAAAATATCATAAAAAGTCTACAGAAGATAAAGATTAAACTTGAAACTACTTGTATATTTACTTAATTATCTGCATTTTTAGTAAAGAAGTGTGGGGATTTTGTGTGTGACACTAAATATGTATTTTAATGCCATAGGTAAGTTCATTTATACTCATTTCAGGCATTTGTTGTAGATTTTTTAATACATTTTGCAGATTGCAGATTACTGAACAGTACATTCTGAAGTGTAGCTGTTGTTTGATTTACTTCAGTTGAAATGATATCCACTAGACACCACAGTGGATATGTAAAGGAGAGCAGCATTATTTCTGATTTGCTGACCGGTGAATGATCTGAAGTTGGAAAGAAAATCTTTCTCCTGCTGTAAAGCAGACAATGACCCAGAAAAGGCCCAGCCACCCAATTCCTAGCATTGTTTTTTCAGAGAAATGCTACCACACCTTTTGAGACATTCTCTTGACACACAGGACAACACGAGATACCGTTTAACACACTTTCTAGGGATTTTCTAAACACCCATTTCTGAAACTGGGAATAGAAAGAAAGAGAACTGAGAAAGTGGGAAAAAGAAGCTTGTGTGTTCATGTATGTGATACACATACACTGTGTATGTTGTTGCCATACACAGTGGGCAACAAAGTAAAGGCAGTACAAAGCCCTAAAGACACAGACATTGGGACTGGACTGTAGAGGGAATAATAGCAGAAAGGTTCAAAGTATAATGTTTTTAGCAGGGAAAAAGAGGTGTATTCCTGTTGTAGGTAATGACAATGGCACAGTTTGGAAGGGTGAAATACAGATAAAAATTACAGCTTTAAGAGGCAAAGTGAGCTCTCAGAATGAGTAAAGTAACTTCTCTGCCAGTAACTGCTAAGCATTGGGGTCAAATGCTTGTGATAAACATTAAGGTCCTATGGAACACGTTTATTTTCATAAAAATATTGGAAGACATACGGTAATAGGAAGAAACAGATGAATGTTACAGCAGTTGCCAGAAGTCACTGTATATAAGTTGTTAACTAAAAGCAGTGCTCTTGTTTGCACTTGTTTCTTTTCACACTGTGTTCTTTATATGAGGGATCGGTTCATGTGCTTGAAAGCCTCCCTGTGGAATATGAATAAATCTTTCAATAAAGATATTTATACAGAGTCAATGATCAAAAAAGTAGAAGCCTCTGAATAGCTTTTCAGCTCATAAAACTTAAAATGTTTTACAAAAAAGATAGTGTATTAATACAGTAATGTAATAAATTACTGTTTAATCATTACATCTGACATACAAACATATCTAGCTAATGTTAATAATCGATTTTGTTATATATGGCATACACTATGTGTGTATTTATATAAATGTGATATAGGAAAAATCTGGAAGACCCTCAGTTGTGTCTATCAAATATATATAAATCTCTTTCTTATACTGAAATACATTCTGAGTGATGGGAGACAACAAGGGAGTTTGGGATTAACAAGATCCAAGGAGGCTTATAAGAAGGACTAAAAATAACCCATGGCATGTTCACCTGAAAAGCATTATGTAAAAAAAAATAATCTGAACTTTATTTGTAAATGTAATCTTTCATTATTTTAAGCATAGATATTTGAACTATCATAGGAATCTAAATAGCCTACTCAAAACTGTATAGATGAAAATCAGCTTTGAGCTGAGAAACATTTAAATCTTATAAAAAAATCTTAAATAATTTTAACATATAAAATGTCTTTCGCATAGCCATCCAGAATTAATATTCTTCACTTTTTTCATGCAATCATAGACCTTGTGTCAGAAGAGAAATCTTTTAGTTTAAAAGTGAACAAAGTTAGTTTTAACATCCTTGAAAACTGGATTCACTGGAAGAATACTGATGTGTAAATCCCAGAAGTGGAAACAATGAAGGATCCTAAATTCATCGGCCAATGAAAATTAATGTTGTTTCTTCTGTGACTAATTTTGGGCTAAAATAATCTAAGGTACTACAAGTATATTCCAAGGTATTGTATTCTTATATGTGGTGATTCAGTTAATATCAAACATAGCTTAAAAGACTTTTTTCTTGGTTTTGTTTGCTTTGGCTAACAAAGCTGTGTGGATGGCCTATGCATCTGCTCTCTACAGTATAAATAACACATTACCAGTGTATTTTTAAAAACATCTCTAAGATATGATGACACTAGGCTCCAAAATGTTTTTTCTCACATTTCAGTTTTTAAAGATTCTTGAAACTAAATCTAGTACATGTAATGCTTTGTTTTATAAACAGATATTCTTCCAGAGAAATCAGCAATACCTCGTCTCTAAAACAAGTAATAACAAGCTTGTGATGTCTGTTTTCTGGTAAAGGTTCTCTGAGCATTCACTGTAAGTTGAAACTTTAGGAATATCAAAACTATTTTCAAAACAATATTTAAATTCACGTATTTCCAATCAACTGGAAAAAAAAGGAGGTTGGGGAAGCTGTTACTAGATGACATCTAGGCAGCGTAGTAATAGACAATAATGTTGCATATTAACTCATTTTAAGTTTCAGCGAGCTAAATGATGCTTTTTGTTTGCTACATTTATGTCATGCTTCAGGGAGTAAAATGTAGATTAAAATGATGAATGTTTAATGCAGTACTCTGAAAATAATGTGGTAATGCTTCAACAGCTCAGGTCCTCTTCCCATTAAAATTTAAATAATGAGGTGAACCAAATGTTAGTCTGTGCCCAGAATAAATGCTTTTCTGTGGAGCTTTCATTTTCTAGTATTTAATATGAAAAGCAAGCTGCTTAGAATCACAGAATAATTTAGCTTGGAAAAGACTTTTGCACAGACACAGCTGTTGGCACAGGCCCCATATAGCTTCATTACACATATCTAATACGGGATGTGGTATTTTCTTTTAAATATGTCTTTGCTTGACTATTATTTCAAAAACCTAAGTCGAATACACCTCATTAATACTCCGAAGTTGCAGGCAAGAAAAGATGTACACAACATACTATAGTTACATATAGTAATAGTCTCAACAGTTTTTGGTGATCTCGGATACTAAATTACAGTTTCTGTGTGTTTTTAACATCTTAAAATAATTCTTCATTCTTTCAGAGCTCAGTCGCTGAATCTTGTTAAAATACTACTCTGTATGATGCATTATTTTAAGCTATTCTAATCAGACACAAAAGTAACATTAATAACGTCATTTTATACCATTTAATTCTTATTATTTATGTTATGTACATTGCATTTGGTCATATGAAATTTATTAAAGTAATAAATACAAATTTAAAAAAACAAAGTGAAAAGAGTAGTATTTAAATTTAGACAGAAAAAAAAGACGATCAGAAAAAAACCCCACTCCCATTCTGTTCTTCAAGAATAAAAAACTATTTTCTAATTGAGGCAAACTTTTTGGCTCTCAAATGTTTGACCTTAGTAAATGGTTTAGTCTGAGGTTAATAAAAAGAATTACCCTTCACTTCATTAAAATAGTGTCCCATTCTTGAATCATTACTTTATTTTGCAGGCTGTGACCTTTTTCCTTTGATCAACTGTTAAAACTATCTTTTTGTTTCAGACTTAGGGTAGAAGGAAACACAGGGCTGAACACTGAAAGGACCCAGTGAAACAATTTTGTCCATATGAGACTGAAATTGTGGAATTCAAGTTGCTCTTTATTCAGACTTCTTTGAAAAAAGAATTGATATAGTTACAACAGGATTTCAAACTAGGATAAAGTAATTATGCAATTCTTCATCCAAATTAGTGGGAGAAAATGAAAGAGATTTATGTTTGAACATCTTAACCTTTTATTTCAGACACTTTCATAAAACCCTCCTTAAGTTATATTGTATTTCTTTATTGTGAAGAGTGCAGGTGCAGAGTGCAATGATTCATGTTTATAAAATTTTTTTCCTGTATGGCCAAGATTTCTCCAGGGGAAGAAAAAAAGTTGTTAAAGATTGTTGTTAAAGATTGTTGACACATTTCTTTATAAGAAGGCAACATGAAATACCAAGCTGAGAAAATTGTCTCTTTAGAACAGTAACTGCAAACACAGTGGTCCAAACAGTATCAGGCTTATGGTATCTGTCAGTGTCTTTTAAAGGATTTAATTCACAGTAGATAAATTAAGCGAAGTAAGAGTCAAATGTATATTTGAGAAAAGAAAAAAAAGTATTGCAGTTTCTAGTTTTGTAAGAGTATATTTTTCTCTCCTTCAGTTTGCTTGGAGACATGGGAGTATGTACCCTTCTGCTGGTGCTCACTTCCCACCACCATCCAGCAATCTGAGAAAGCAAGAAGGAAGAACTGAGGCTAGTTAAGCTAGAGTAAAGCCCAACAGGAAGCAGGTGTTCCTTTGTGAGCCCTTTCCTCTGCCAGCTGTTTTCAGTGTCAGGAGACCCCAAGAACACTTCATATTCACCATTAGATGTCACATAAATACTAGACATATGCTTCTATTATGCTGACTGACATAGCTCTTCCACTGATAGTGTGGATCCCTGAACTTATTTGCAAGAAAATTAACAAAAGGATGGTTCTTTGCCTTCATTTACAAAAATATTTTGATGTTGCTTACCTACAGGAAATGGCATAATTTTACATACAGAGTATTTTCTGTTTCAAATGAAACTGTATTCTCCTTTCTGATGGGCAAGACTGGAGTACAGGTTTCCTTACTTATGTTTGCAGCCACCAGATGTCACTGTGTAGATGAATAACTGATGACTTCTTCCCTTTTTTAGCTATTTTTCCCATTTGATTTAATCAAGTATGATTTCCAAAAAGATGAACCAATTAGAAATAAGCATGGTTGGTGTGAAAAAGTTAAGAAAGGTAAGTATGTATTTTAACAGGATATTATGGCCTATTGATTTTAATACAAATCCTTCAGAGAATTGTTTTAAGGAGCCTTGCTATTGTGTTACTGCAATTTACCAAATCAACTATTACTCTTTGCTCTGAAAAAAAGCAATATGATTTTTGATCTAAGATAAAACAGCATTAAACATACCAGTGCTGATATCAGAAGCACTCAGGAGATCCTTGGATATATTCACAGAAGAGTAATGTTCAAAAGTGATGCTAGGATATTTATCTTTGAATATATACATAGTGACATCTGTGTTTTTTAAAGGAGGTTAACATAAGGAAATGGTTGCCTAAGAGATCTGCAGGATGGACTGGTGGATTAGAGCAAATGCTTTTTGATGAGAGATTAAGTGTTTCTGACTAAGTGATGTGATTCAGCTTAATAATTAAAAACAACAACAACAAAACAAAACAGCAAAACAAAACCAAAATTGCTTGATGATAGCTGTCTTCAAAATACTTACAAAACATCATGATTACACAATTTTTCGAAGTGCTTATCAGATGCTGGAGCATGTATTGAACTGTGGGAAGGTAACAGCTGAAACTGAAGCAAGAAAATCTCATATTAAAGGTCAGGCAGACAGCTTTAATAGGAAGCTGAAGCAGATTTTTCAAAGGAGTTATGAGATTCTCAAAGTGTTGGTAAACCAAGGTGGGCACTTAGAAGAAGATATATCCCCAAAAGCTGAAATTTCATAGGAATTTATCTCTAGGGATGCCAGGCTGACCTGTGAAGGGAACACCTGCTCTAATTAGACACTTGGTTTAATTTTCTTCCAGCTACACCACTTAGTCTAATAAAAAGTATTATCTCTGCCTATAATCTTTGTCTTACCCATGTCTTATTTCTTCAGATCATTATGGCTGCAGTGATACTACCAGTGAACTAAGTACTTCCACTTTAAACACTGCCAATTCATGGGGAAAAAAAGGGCACAGCTCTTTTTTAAGGAGGCAGTCTTAAATTAAAAATTGTTCCTACTTTTTGAAGCATTTTGATGTATTTTCATATTTATAATTCTTATCTCTAATACAAAGTAATGTAACTCTTAAGCTTTATTGTTCAGAACTTGCTCCCAAAAAGGCTATTTCATACAATTTTTCCAGATTCAGCAAACCAACACCTTGACACTCCACGTGCATGACGGGGTAATCCTTTCCCATACTCTCTCTACTTTTTGAGGAAAAAAAATTGTATTAAAACTTCCATATTTTACTCCAAAAAGTGAAATGATGATGGTATATCACTTTAATGTATATTCTTAAGAAGTCACAGAATCACAGAATATTCTGAGTTGGAAGGGGCCCACAAGGATCAAGTCAAACTCTTTAAATGAATGGCCCCCACAGGGATTAAACCCACAAGTTCAGTGTTATTAACACCAGGTTCCAACCAGCTGAGCTAATTTCAGTGTTCTCAGAACTTCTGAAAAGAGACTAAATAGGGACATAATGCATGGGTTGAACACCTACTTTTGATTAACACTACTTTTTCAGTAGGAAGCTGATGGAGCTGAGACTCATCATTAGAAATTCAGTTACATGTCGGGAGTGGGAAATAATATTAACTTGAATTGTGCAGTTTCAGAGGATAATAAACTACTAGTGAGTTTACAATTGATAGATGACCATTCTAGGAGAAAACTGATGAGTCATCAGGAAGAAATACAAGTGACTGTGAATTTGAGTGCATAATATTGTAAGTAATATTAATGTCAGGTACAGAAATGTCTAATGATATTTTAGGTTTATATTCTTTCAACTTTTCCATATAGGTGAGGCTGGTCTTCTCATTTCCAAAGTCAATGCGAAGAACCCCTTCTTTGGTTATGCTGGCAATAAAAGACACACAGAAAAGAAATTACTCTGTGAGGTATTTAAGAAGGGAGATCTTTATTTTAATACTGGAGATCTAATGGTTCAAGACCATGACAATTTTCTATATTTTTGGGACAGGACTGGAGATACCTTCAGGTATAATTATTGTTTCTTTTCATATTTCTTCATTAAAGATATACAGAATGGAATAATGTGGTTATATTTGTTTTCGACTGGAACTCTTCAATTTATTGCCATTGTGATGGAGTTTATAATGATTGTGAAGTGGATGATAGGGGATTAATTATGTCACAAGTAATTATTGATTAATAATCCTGTGGAGTTGAATGGCTCATTTTCAGAATATTTAGTAGGGATTCCAGCTCTTTGAACACTGCTTTCAATAAGTATGCAACTAGTCATGGATTTGCTGTGAGCAGGGAAGTAGGTTTCTGATGTGGAGAAAAATGGATAAAATTGTAGATATTGGTCACATTAGATACACTGAGATACTTGTTTAAAAAATTGAAACAATCATATTGATCTTCAGTGTCCCTTAGAGAGTTCTAATACAGTGAGGTTTGTTTGAATTGCAACATTGTCTTCTGGTGCTCAAATTCCAATGTGACAAGTGTGAACAAATTTGTGTTGGTTTTAGTCTGAAATGAATTCAGTTCCCATTAAAGTTTTTTGTTTGTTTTTTAAAGAGGAGGTGTTATTGGATTAAATTATTTTTCACACATTTTAGATGGAAAGGGGAGAATGTTGCCACTACTGAAGTTTCTGATGTCATTGTAATGTTGGACTTCATACAAGAAGCAAATGTCTATGGTGTGTCTGTGCCAGGTAAAAGCTTTAGTTATGCGTTTTTCTTCTCCCAGGTTAGTTGTTAATCCTCACAACTCCTTTCGTTTCATGTTTAAAACATATGAATCATGTTTGATTGAGTCATCTGTTTAATACCTAGCTAAAATGTAGATGCAAATAACAAAAATACCACCCGATTGTGAATGAGCCAGTGAATCATGCATTTTTGATCTGTATACAATGAGGAGTATTTTTGAAAATACATTGTGCTTGAATTTGTGATAGCTACATAACCTAAATTAAAGTATAAAGATTTATTAAATTCACATCTGTGGAAAATCAAGACACGTGTCAAAATAAAATGTCAATGAGGTAATTCTGAAGTAACTCTAATGGAAAATGTATGAAGACATTTTTCTATCTTATTTCACTTTTCACTTGGCCTCATAAAATAACTGTAAACAGTTACATTACAAAACAAAGGAGAAAGTGAAAAAGAATGCAGACAGAAAAATAAATTAAGAAAGAAAATACACGAGTTTCTTTTAATAGTTTTCGTTATTTTTCATGAGATCATATGGGCTTGATTCTCATTCATGTTAAATCTTTAAAAAAAAATATATGCTAGATCTCCCTGGGAAAAAATAAGCCTTTATATAGGAGACTGCTGCTGTGCTTTGCATTGGTGGCTAAAATGGTTTTGGTAACTTAACAGTGCTTGGCTACCACTGACCAGAGCTTGCAGAGTACCAAGACTTTTTCCATGAATGAGAATGCTGGGGACAGCAAGAACTTGGGAGCAGACGTAGATGGAACAGTAATCAAAAACTGATCAAAGAGATATTCCATATCATATGATGGCATGCCTAGTTATTAAAGCTGGAGGAACGAAAGCAGACAAGACATTTGTGGTGGTGTTGTTTGTCTTCCCAAAAAATCACTGCATGCTCTGAGTGAGGCCCTGTCCTGCTGGAAGTAGCTAGACATCTACCTGATTATGGGAAATATTGAATGATGTCTTGCTTTTGCTTTGTGTGTACGTGTATCTCTTGCTTTCCCTACAATACTGCCATTACCTTAACACTTGAGCGTTGCTTCCCTTTCCATCCCATGGAAGAAGGGATTGAGAATGAAGCTGGCTGGATGTTTGGTTATTGATAAGGATAAACCCACCACAAAATTATAAAGGAGTTTAAAATGTGAAAAAGTGTCACCTATATTTTAAAGCCATGCAAGCCATATTTAAAGCCATAGAAAGAAGATTGTCTGAAAATCAGATTCAAAAGTATGAGAGCTGCTCATTTCCTAAACAACACTTAACTGTTTACCTACTCAGTCTGTGTGACTGTCTTGATAATTTCACTTAAAGATAAACAAATCAAGTTTCTTACAGATTTTGTAGCATTAGCAAAACATCAAAACAAAACAAAACAAAGAAAAGGTTGGAAGAACATCTCCGCTGTTACTACTAGCTAATGGTTAAAGTGCGCAGTTACTTTTGACAGCTGAAGCTCATTCTTTTACATTTTACCCATTTTGTTTTTTCTCAAAGACCCACAGTGCTCTCTTTTTCCAGACAAAACAGTAAGAACTTTTAATATCTCTCTGTTAATTCTGATACACAGTTTTGAGAAAAGATACTGGCAATAGAAAGAGACTTAAACTGAAATGAAGACATAATTGGCTAATCCAGGAAAGAGGCTCAGCACTCTTGTTTTTGAGAGAGGAATGTTATTGATGTTTATCCACATTTATTGATTATATCGAGCATGGGACTCCATTTGCTCTTACCCGCCACACTCATTTACAACATTATTGTTTAATTGATCACTTGAGTGATTTCCAAGTACATGTAATACCACATAAAATATGAATGAGATCTTGCAGCTTTACTGAAACTCAGAATATGATATATGACTGTTGGTTTGTTAATGCACTATAGTACTTTTTTTAAATCACTTTTTGTTTACAAAATTCTCATCTCACTTCCTTTTGCACAGGTCATGAAGGAAAAGCAGGAATGGCTTCTCTTATTTTAAAGCAGAATGCTTCATTGGACTTGGAGCAAATATATAAGCAAGTAGTAACCTATCTACCAAGTTACGCTCGCCCCCTTTTCTTAAGAGTCCAGGTAAGCTGCATTATTGCACTGTGCATACAAACATCTACATAATTTAAACATAGAGATGGCTAAGAGAATAACAAAAAATGCTTGTTCATTTATCATTGCATTAGTTTTACACCTGGTCCTATTTGCTGTCTTCATTAATGGAGTCCTGGAAAAGGATTTACATGAAAAGTCAATAAATTTGCAGATTAAGTTTAAATGGGAGAAATTGTACAAATGAGCAAGGACAGAGATCATACAAAAGCATTTGCGGAGATTAGAATCATGAGCATGGTGAAAGAAAAAGATTCAGATTTAAAAATGTGAACAATTGCATCTGGAGAAAAGAATCTAAAATCCATTTTTTAATGAAAATGAGAGAGAAATAGAGCTAAAGCAGGAGACACTGACTATGCACAATAAAATTTATGTTATTTTCTGTGTAACGATGACAAATGTCAAAGCATTTGAAAAGTTACTAGGTAAACTGAAAAGATGAACTAAAAATGTATGTTATTGTTGTCACTATGGTAATCATCAAAGTCATCCTTATTTGTGCACTACTTTGCTCTAATAACTGTCCAGTTTGGGGGAAAAATTAGTCACTCCCCCAAAGAGTTACAAATACAAATATAATACAGTGGACTACACAGGACTAGGAAAAAATGTGAGAGTATCAAAAGCATATGATACTGATAATCAAGAAAAATGAAATCTGATGAGCATTTCTAGTGTTTTGCAAACACCATGATAAAGACAAACAGAAAAATGTTTTCGAAGATATTTTTGAAGGAGTTCCCTAAATTTGAGGAACAGATATAAAAAATAGTCATTGTTTAAAGAGAGAAGATAAGTTATGGAAGTTGGTTGCCTAGGCCACACAGAGATTGAATACTGGCTGAGAGTAAAGAGGAGAAACAAAAAAGTCTGTGAAGGGCCTTGAAAGTGAAATATGTGTGTGTGTATCCATCAATCTATCTCATAAGTCCAGGATCTTTTGCAACAGCATTCTGATGTGAGCAAGCAAGATTAGACTGCAGAATGTTGTAGTAGTCATTTTATGAAATTACGAGAACCTAGTCTGGATTTACTTCTGTACAGCTCTACAAAAAAGAGTTTATACTGGTCAGAAAGAATCTGAATCTTGGATATTACATTGATATCACGTATCTGGAATTTAAATTAAAATTTAAATGCCTCCATTAGATAATAATTGCTATTGGTACAACTGTCATTAACCAAGAAAGAATGTAGTGCGTAGAACTTCAAGGGACAAAAATTAAAAACATATTAAGCTTGTTCTGACATATAATCATACCTTAGAAGATGTCAGAATATTTCTTAGATTAACCACAGGAGGTAGATAAAATCTGTAGGTATGCCTGGAGTAGATACAATGGCTCTTTGACATTTTTGTTGAATGCAGTACTTAATTTTTTGTATTCAGAGATTGTTTGCATATATATAAAAATATAAAGACAGAAGAGGACAGAGAGAGGTCATAAGGTTGGGCTGAGTAGAGGTATTTAGAATAGAGAAGACAGTCTCACTAGAGATGCCTCTCAGTGTTTTTCTGAGAGATACCATAGCACTGAAGCAGTCTGAGAATAAAATGTATGGTCAAGATCTGTCTTCCTTTGGACCTGGCTGGATATGGGTATGGCTGATTTAGTGTGTGATTCTTCCAACCCCTTTTTTGAAGTGACAGTAGTCATAGATATAGTGGATTTCCTGAGTTTTATCATTAAAGAATTCTTGGTAATAACAGTTTTTACTCATGGATGCTTTATGATGTGTAGTTTCCTTTTATAATGTGCACAGTGAAGAAGACTGATTGTGTTGGGCATACTGGGGCTACACCACGTGTGACGCTAATGAGACACTGCACAGGGATGCAGAAAGAAAAGGGCTCTAGCTTTCTTCAGCCACATCTCTGGTGTTGGTCTGTAGCAGCACACAAGCTCCAGTTTTTCAGCGCCATGGGAGTAAACTTACTTACATCAAGCAAGATTTTGAGAAACAAATGTGAACATGAGCGAAAGAACAGTAGCTTCTTTTTGAATAATATATCTTTCTCTCTACTACAGGAAAAAATGGAAGTGACAGGAACATTCAAACAACAAAAATTTCGACTTGTGGATGAAGGTTTTAATCCATCTACAGTTACTGATCCTCTTTATTTTTTAGATAATTCTAAGAAAGCATATGTCTTCTTAACCAAAGAATTACATGAGATGATCTTATCTGGAAAAATGAAGCTTTAATTGACCAAATAATATTAAGGCTATTCAGGGACATTCTATACAAGCGATTGTATGAGAAAATAATAAAATTCATTACCAACATTTATACATAGTTATCCAGATTAATGTTTTTTATATTTGATATTTACATTCAGGTATGTCTGATATCTTTACTCACTTGATCTTTTTTTTTCACTAATCACTTTTTACCTCTTGAGACAAATTTCTAAGCAAATAACCTGTAAAATATAACTGAAATCTATTTTATATTAACTTTGGAATATACATGCTGAATCTGATACTTTTCCTTAGTAGTAAATGAACATAAATAATACATGATATGATACATGGTAAAAAAAACAACATATAAAGATATTGTGTCACATGTTGTGTCTAAAGGGAGAAAATATGCCAGTAACATTTTTTTCTGTAGTTTACATACTTCTGAATATGTATTGTAAAAAGTAAAAGACTTGACAGTGGTTGGAAGGAATAAACCAACTTTTCTGCAGAGGACTTTTCTGATGGAACATAAGATAAAAGAAACTGAAGCAGAAGAAAGTCCTCCAAACAAACCCAAATACTAACATCACTGCTGAAATTTTTTTCTGTCATAATCTGTACTCTTTCATTTGTTAAACTAGCTATTTGGAGTGTCAGATTCTGAAGACAAAGCAAACCTTTGTGAAATGTTTAGCAGCAGATCAACAACAGGCAAAGAAAATATGCACACTTAATGGGGACAATCATATAGCATAAAAAGAATTGTTGCAGCACTTTATGTCATGCATATTGACTAACAAATAGCTTCCATACTCTTATTAATGACTGCTGGGGATAAGTATGTGTATAGAACATAGCTGAATTATTAAACCATTAAATTTTATGTTCTAATAATTGCTTTTCTAAGTTTTAAAATAAAGTATAAGATTATTTAAACCAAATACCATACTGTCTCAGTTTGATTTAAGTCTGATTGCATAAAGTCTGTTTTCCAGCCTCTTTTGATATTTATGTGCACAGTGCCCTCTTTTACTGGATCATGATGCCTGCTTTGATCAGCCAGAAGCAGCATCAAAGAATTCTGAAAAGGTGACTCTCTCCAACATTGGGCATCATATGTCTCTCTTCCATCATAACAACTAGGTTCTCATAAAAGAGTAGGATGTAACACACTTAAAAAGTAATTATGTTTTCTTGTGTCTACTTTTTTTACATAACAAGACATTAGAATCTCTATCAATTCTTGAATCTTTGATTATCACTTTCACTGATTTTCTTTAAAAATCCAAACCAAGGATGCAGTGAAAAATACATGAGGATCATAGCTTACCTACATTTTTGAATACAGTATTCCTTACAGGACATACTGAATACAGTATTCCTTGCCAGTATACATTAACCCTGAAATGCACAGTATCATGTTTAATCTTGTAGTGGAATACTGAAGAATTTAGTAAAATCAATTGCTAGCTTGGGTAACATATTTAGCACTTCTAAAATTTATTTTGTTTTATAATATTTGATACTGTATGTGATTAGTGAAAAGGTTCTACCACTTAAATGCCATAGAAATGAGAGGGAAAAAAATACATGAAAAAGAAGAAAACACTTTTCCATTAGAAAAAAAAGAGAGAAACAAAAACTTGTTAATGAGTATCAACATTTCGTCACTTATTTTGTAAAGTATCTAAGATGAAGCAGATTGATTGTGTGAACAGTGGTGGGGTCAGAGAAAGCACCAGAGGAAGAACAAGGTATGTGTGCTACCTTTCATGCTCTGTCCACTACAGGATCAGCCAACTGGTGTTTCCAAGCTCTTGTGTGAATTTTCAGCAGCAGTGGGACTCTTATAACACAGCTACCTTGCGAACCTACAAGTGTTAGTTTCCCAGCTGTGACCACCAGTGAAATACAGAATTCCAGCTACATACCTGTTTTCCTTAGTATAACCAAGACAGCCTGGCAATCTGCCTGTTTCCAAAGGCGAGTACCACATACTACCCCAAGAAATAAGATGCCTATGATGTTGAGAAAATAATAAAGGGAAAATGTACAGAACCATAGGCTCTGTATTTCCTCAGGGTAAGACAGTATATTACTCTCAATCCAGTAGCTTTCTTTCTTTTAGGCAGTAGGTTGGGTGCCAGCAGATGCACTAAAGCATGTTGTGGCAAAATGTCACATTCCTCATGGATACCGAAGTTCCTGAACCAGCACTGCAGTTAGCACTGAGTAATGATGGTGGTCACGTCAAACACCACAAAGGGTCTTCCTCTTTCAGAATGAGAAAATATTAAGACTGACCTGTTCATTTCCTAGCCTCACACAGATCAATATTTGGACTGGCTGAGGTCTGAGGGCTGAAGTGTTGCTGCAAAATGATGCCCCAGTATTTGTCTAGGAAATCTAATTTCATGTAGTAAGGGGTAAAGAAGCAGAGTGGTGGCTGGGGTGTGGTTGGAGAGCTGCACTGCTTACCTCATATATTAAAAATAGAATTGTGAGAAAGACTAAAATTAATGAAGGTAATTATTTTTGAGATTTAGCATACATATTTTAAAGTTTTCCTCTGCATTTAAGGAAGGTCAATGATGAAAGAAATGTTTATTAAAAAAAGAAAAGAGGTTGAAGTTACCATTTAGAAGGGGTAAAATTCTGAAAGGGTAAACACATACCTGCTCCCTTGTCCTAGTGAATCTGGTACAATTAGTACAGTTATAGTCTGGGTTAGTTTTCATAAAACTTTCTCAGGATCCCCAGAAAACAGTAAAAAAAGCAAAGCAGGTCATGGCCTGAATTTTATTCTCCTCACCCAAGGCAGATAAATAGAACTTGTTAAGAGAATTCTCATACCTATAAAAGCCACCACAAAGAATGTATTTCAATTGATGTACAAATTTCCAGGAGACTGCTCATTTTGCACTAACGCTGGGGGTTGGTGGGGTGAGATTGATCTGCTGTGTGTTCTGAAAACGTCTCGATAGCTCAGACAGACATTTCTGGCCCGTGCCTCCGACACCGTGCAAGCAAGACCTTTTCTCTCACCCATGCCAATGGGTTGCACAGTCACACACACACACCACAGAGCTTCTAATTATCTCGGCGTTACCAGAAACAAAGAACTTCAGAGGGCCCAGACATGTGGATATTCCGAGGACTTATTCTTCGAAGGGGTCCAGCAGTGAAAGAATGGGTGTGAGTGGCCATTCTTATAGAAGTCTGGGGCCAATAGGGCTGGGGAGGAGGCAGGGAGATACAATGACAACCAGTGGGAAGAAGGGAGGGGTGGAGTGTGTGATACAATGAACCAATGGGGGAAGGGAAGGGCGGAGTCAGGGACCAGGTCAATGCCAATCAACATAGGAAAATTAACATAACCTTAGCGAGAGTATTCAACCAACACTCAGAGGGTATTTCACATCTCAGAGTTGTCCTACCAGCATGCTGCTGGCTCTGGGAACCTCTTGGCTTCTTTGAGATGGTTTCAGCCATCGCAACATTGCACCTTTTCTTTTTTTCTGGAGGAAAGAAAGGGGTAAAGGGAGGAGGAGCAGTCGTTCCTGCTTTTTTTTAATCTAAAAATACTGGATGGCTATGGGAGAAAAGACAAAAAAGTCACTCTTCTTAAACAGAAAAAACCATCATTTTCAGTAGCCTGTCCCCAGCTAACAATGCAACTATTAATTTGATGTGCATTATCACAGCAGAAATAATGACACATACCAGTATGTATCAAACTTATTAAGTCAATACTAATTTCGAGCAAATAATGTCTTTCTGTTTAATATTTGCTACCACAAAAAATAGATGCAAAGACTCAGAAGACAGCCAAAAAAAATTGCACGTGAATAGCAGCAATTTTAGGAATAATTTTAGTGTGATGTGTATTATTAGCAGTGCTGTCAATAACTGACAGCATAATGTGACAATTAATTTGTCTGTAAGAGTAAAATCAGATAATCTGATTGTGTCCTGATTCTCAGGACATAATACCTTACACATTATACCCTTAATTAGACAAATAGATTATATGATTTATGCCATGATAATTTTAAATAAACTGGGTCATTAGCAGAGTGAAATGCAATTCCCGTGTCACTGACAAGTCCACAAGTCTGAGGATCTTTTACCAAAATAGATTTCATTGAGTTTCTCCAAAGACTGCAATAAGCACAGCTCAAATCAAATGGTCAGGAATTGCTTTTGCAATAGAACAAAGGAGTCCTTGTTGCTGCCTTGAAGTAGGAGGTACATTGACCTCTTTCTATTTGGAGCCGTTCTGGCACCATGAGGTTTGCATACTTCCTGCATGACAACTGGGAGGTTTTGCTTTATATCAGCTGGACCACACACACATATTTGTAAATGAAAAGGGCACTTAGACTGGTAGAAAACTACTTGTTATTGTGTCTCCTTTTCTTCAAGTAACTCATACTGCTATGCTGAAAAAAATTATGTTTCTTACAAGTATGTATGGACAGTGTTACCAGTATAGGACTGTCCAAGTCTGGTAAGATGCTTTTTGTGATAGTTCTGGGTTTAGAAATCAAGCACATATCTCAGTTCACTTAAAAACCAGCAAATCAACCAACCAACCAACCAACCAAATAAAACCCCCCAAACAGAACACATATTATAGCAAATTAAGTAAAGAGAATTCAATTATTTGATGTATATTTTGCAATAAAGGAGTCAATGCCTTGATGGGAATTCTAATACGAAGAGTCCTGCTCATTCAGTGCAAACTGGTGAATAGAGATAAACAGAACTGTCAATCCCTTACAGTTCTTATGCTATGGAAAGGCATAATTAAAATCCTGCCTAAAAATCTAGATTTGATCCAAAACCACACAACTGATTTCAATATACAGTTATTTGCCTGATATATTTCATTACTTATCTGTTTTTGACAGGCTTTTGTGCATCATTGTTAACTATATGTGGTCAAAATATATAGCAACAGGTGCCTCTGTGAGATGGTGGATGACAGAGAATCTAACTGATGGCTTTGTGAGTAATAACAACTGGAGTGCTATCTGTGATTCTAGAAAAAACATGTTTTAGTGATTACCACAATTTCCATTCATTCTTCTATTTATTCTGTCATTCTTGTCTATTCTTTTCTCTTTGCTAATAACAAAACATACATGCATTCCTAGTTTTTAAATTAGTAATAATAAGTGAGGAAGTCATTGATGCTGAAACTAGTCATGTCACATTAGAATTCTGTTGAATCCAATAATGTGCATTGACTTTAGTAATCTGAGCACAGTTCTATACTAGACGTGAAGTGTTAACTCAGGGGGGTTTAAAACAACATTGAACTTGCTAAGTTCTTGGTGTCATTGAAAGAACAGAAATTAAATATGCGGGCTTTACCAGGTAGCTACCTTTGAAAATCTGGCAAATTACTTAAATTTTTCTCCAAACACAGGATAAAGTCACAGTAATTTTAAAATCTAGCTAACCATGAGATCACTAAGGACTTGCCTAGCTATCGAATTATTTCCAAACTTTTTTTTTCCAAATTAATTTCTACTAGACAACTTAGAGTACTTTTCTAAACATATGTGTCCTCTACTACATGCTAATAATTTTCTCCAGTAGGTGGGTTGCATGTTAATAGTAATACACTTGATCAATAGTACTCCAGTACTCTTTTTTTTTTCTTTTTTTTTTTTAACCAGACATGCTTTTTTCACAGCTTTTGCAATTTAGGCAGAAACACCTGTGCAATACCAGTCCTAGCTCATAAGAAACTGCAAAGACAGATTAATTTGTGCCAGACTGTACTCCCCATATATGAGGATTCAATTTTACTGGTATAGAAAACCATGAAGATGGATCTCTGGGGAGGAATGCCTACGCATTAGCTCACTCTGACAGCTTCTTGTCCTGCAGGTATATGGGAATAGAATGCTACTCTCAGATCTTGCTCTAGTTGCATTTGAATGATGAGACTTTTCTGTAACTTAAGAAAATTCATAGACAGAAAAATGGATATGAACATCAAAATTGTCTTCTGATATTTACCTTTTTTATCAAGGAAAACTACCAGCTATCAACTTTAGTGGGTGCATAAAGAGATAATGATGTCATTCATTCAAATGTCAAAATTAAAAGGTATTTATTTATTTGTCAGCTACTAAGAACAGTATGTAGTTTTCACTTCACTAACATTACAATGAAATTCAATACTTCTAGAGTACAATTCTATTGTGGTATTAAATGAATGCTATGTGTGTGGCTGAAAAAGACATGTCTTAAATATCTCCATCAGTTGCATTCCATGGTGCAAACTTCATAAAATTTTTCCTAAATTTTTAGAAATATAGGTTTAAAAGAAATCCCAAATTGGCAGTAAAGACTGCAGATCCCAAATGAGACACTGCAATTTAGGGAGTTGGAGCAGATTAAACCAATCAGATAAAATGAAATACAGGTGGAAAAGATTAGGTTTCAAACACCTTACAATCTTCTGGTAGAGACTTACAATTATACCTGCCTGTGTAAATTTTTGTGAAAAAGAGGGATTAAGTCCTTAGCCGGAGAAATTTTTTTTAAAAAAAAGCAAAACCCAAAACACTAGCTATGAAAATGTGGGCCGTACTGTAGATTTGTGAGTGGAATATTATTTCTTAAATAATCTAAATTAAAATCTTGGATACAAAGAGATTAAGAGATTATCATTTTGGAAAAGTCTGGAATAAAATTCCAAAGGTACGGCACATTTTGAAGTCCTAATACTCAGAATCCTTCCACTTGTAGCCTTGTAACCTTGTAAACTTTACCATATTTTTTATTGTTTTAAGCACACACACACACATAAATATATATACATACATAAATACATGTATATATATGTATGTATGGAGAAGAACAGTCTCTGGAGAGATCTTATAGAAGCCTTCCAGTACCTGAACAAGGCTACAAGAAAGTCTGGAGAGGGACTTATTACAAGGGCATGGAGTGATAGGACAAGGGAGAATGGCTTCAAACTGGAGGAGCATAAATTTAAATTGGATATAAGGAAGAAATTTTTTACTGTGAGGGTGGTGAGGAATTGGAACAGAGAAAACTGGGATGCCCCATCCCTGGAAGTGTTTTAGGCCAGGCTGGATGGAGCTCTGAGCAACCTGGTTTAGTGGAAGGTGCCGCTGCCCATGGCAGGGGGTTGGAACAAGATGACCTTTACGGTCCCTTACAAAGTAAACTATTCTGCCATTCTGTGATACTAAACAAGAGAGATCTACGTTACTGCTTTATTTGCAGCCATCATGCTTCAGGAGCAGTGTTGCTCATTTCACAGCTGAGTAGTTGAAGGAAATGGAGCTGCCGCAGGCATTGTTTCAGTGCCTAGCTCAAGATCTCAAATGCTGAGTGAATTTCTCAGGACAAGACACAGCCTTAAAAAATGTGAGGGAAGAGTTATATGCCTGCAAATAAGATCCACAGAAGTCAGATCAAAGAGCAAGAACTGTCTAAATTGACTAGTAGGGAACAGTGAGAAGAAGATTATGTCTTAAATCCATCTCCTGTCAGGCATCAGGCATCTAATTCTCATTTGCTGGGAGCACAGAGATAATTGAGCTCTCACCTAGAATTACATAAAATCAAATTTTTTTACAAATGCTTGTAATTCTACAGATTGCCATGAAAAATGTAGCCATATACATCCAGCTCAGTTTCTATCCAATCATTTAGTTTGAATCACAAATTTAAGAGAGAAATTATTTATTGATGATATATGAAAGCACTGCAATCAGTTATATATCTCTGCAGTAGCAAAGCCATATTCTGTCACAAGATAAGAAGAACCTCCTTTGGAATGTAAAAAATATATTTTTGCTGGCCACAAAAATCCAGTATTTGTGAAGAGAAGCTTACATCTACCCAAATGCCTATAATCCGCCATTAACAAAGAGGTTTTGTTGGGAAATTCGCAGATTAAAACAATATGAAGTAGGATTCACTATTGTCTCGGTCTGGTTTTAACATATCTCTGCTACAATGAGGAGTCCCTATGCCATTTTTCAGGTATATTCTGAACTAGCTTGAGATAGTAAGTTTTCTCCAGATGTGCAGATTATTGTAAAAGACCTTCCCCTTGTGCTATATTAAAACTAAATTTCTTTTGAGAAATGTGGCATACAGAAAGCAAATTTTTGTGAACCATTTTTGAGATCACTGACTTTGTTCAGCTAGCTCATAATATTAAACACTCCAAAACTAAAATGTTGATTCTATACTCTGTGTTTTTCTTGAACCTCTGTGTGATGTTCAATACAAGTTCTGAGACAACTTTTGACCTAGTTAAGATACTCTCTGCCTTGCTTTGGAACATAAAGAACAGTGTCAAAACAGGACTTTCTAAAAACTGTTTATAGACAGAACAGTTTCCAGGACTGATTGAGGACAGTCAGGGAATTAGCAGTAGTTTTTTATTTACACAGCCAGCCAGTAGATGACAACTATCCTCATGTTTGCTGCATTGTATGTGTTTTGCTGGCAATTTCCACAGTTACATTCAGAACTTTTATATTCAGGCATATTCAGAATTTAAGTGGAAATCATTTGTTCTGCATCCCATAAATCACAGCATCTTGTTTTCTGTCACCACCATCCTGTCTCTGTTTAAAAAATAAATATTCTATAAGTATAGGAGCCAGCAGTACATTAAAACTGCACAGTGAAATCAAGTGAAGCAATACACTAGATAGCATTGCTGTATTTAATAGAAGGCCTGTTGCATTCAATAAAATATTACAACAAAAACATATGACTAGTTTTGATGGTCTTCTGTTGTAAAAATAGTTCTACATACATGTTTCTTAATCTGCAAGAGAATTAGGTATTTGCTGTGACATGAAGACTGAAGTCACTAAGAAGCAGTTACTTGAAAAAAATACATCTAGTTTCCAAAACTGCAGCTTTTAAAAATCTTACTACAAGTTTTTTAAAAAAATAGAATTTGTGTCTCAACTGCCATTTCACACATCTGGCAGGTGCTGGTCATTACAGAGGTTCTTACTGCAAATTCTCACATTACACCTAGTAACACAGTTCAAAGCCATAATCATGCAATCAGCACTAGAGTTCTGTTTTCCTTTTCTAAACCCCAACAAACAACCCACGTAAGTTATTCCATTTTGAAATAAACACCCAAAAATTATTATGAAAGATGGAATGGATTTCCATTTTTTCAACAGCTGTTGAAACTCTTAGTAACACTGAGGATGCTGTTCAGTTGAACCCACTGAAACACACAAAAGGAAATAATATTATCCCTGCAAATTCCATTGCATTGTTCTTTGTTAATAAGACCATGTCCAAAGTATTGATTTTTTTTAGTCTTAACTTTCAACAAATACTCATTTTACAGCCTGAGACAGAACAAATAGTCACAGAAACCCTATTCCTAGTGGTAGAAATCCCTGCAGACAAAAAGCTTTAAGATAAAGAAAAAACACTTTTTTTTTTTCTTCTTCAGCTTTTATTTGGATGCTACAGCAATAAAGCCTGACTCCAGAAACAGTGTTGCAACTGCTAAAGGCCTCATACACATTTATGTATATATTTGCAAAATGGGTCAACTGCCAGGCAGCTTTGCTCATATGAATACAATCTATTAATTGTGCAGGTGGCTGCAGACCTGGAGAGATGATGAGCCTATTCATCCTGATCTCTCAGAGATACTAACAATAGATGCTAGCTAAAAATATCTGTGCTCTGGACCTTTTTCTCCTATGTTCTGTCATTCCATTAAAAAAAAAAAAAAAAAAAAACCTGAAAAAAAAGGTACTTTTAAGGAAACAGGAGGCAAAGGATAATTCTTTTGTCAATGCAAAATCACTCATGGATTAAGGAGGCCTGGAATTAAACCTATGAATCTCCTGAGAAATGAAAACCACATTCTGCTGGTGCAGAAGTTTGTTAGGCAGATGTTCCAAATGACAGTAATCAAGCTAGAAAGCTTTTGAAAGAGCTCTTGAGTTAGTAAATTACATCCTCAAAATAAAACATTTAGAACTGGGAAACTGAGGACTGGAGTGACTGATTTAAAAACAGATAAAATGGACATAAATGCTGACAGTCAAAGAATACACAGAAAATATTTCTTTTCTCCTTATAAATCTCTGACAGTTTCCTCTGTCTTACAATTCACTGATACACCTCATAACAGCAAAACTACACTTTCCAATGTAGGTCAAAGCCTGCCAAAGACGAAAGCATGTCAAAGAAAATGCAAACGCACAATGTGATAGAAGCACCTTGTTGATTCGGGTAGCTATTCACTCTGAGAAAGGAGCAGAGGGCAAGAATTCTGTTGTACATAAATTAACATTGCAGAGTTCAGTTGTAAGTAATTGTGCTGGTTTGGGCTGGGGTAGAATTTTTTGTCCTTACAGCATCAAGTGTGGGGCTGTGGTTTGGATCTGTGCTGAACACAGGGTCGATAATATAGAGATGATTTTGTTATTGCTGAGCTGAGCTTACACAGAACAAAGGCCTTTTCTGCTTTTTTGTACTGCCATGCTGGCAAGGAATTTTGGGGTGCGTGGGAGGTCAGGCGGAGACACAGACAGGACAGGTCACCCCAACTGACCAAAGGGATATTTTAGATCATTTCCCATATATATACACCACAATACATCATGACCAGTATATAAAGTGGGGGGAAGAAGGAGGAAAGGAAGGTTTGGAGTTACAGCCTTTGTCTTCCCAAGTAACTACAATGTGTGATGGGGCCCTGCTCTCCTGGAGATGGCTGAACACCTGCCTGCACCTTTACCTCAACCCATGCACTTTTTCTCAACCGATGAGTTTTTTAGCTTTTATCCTTAGAACTCTCTCTCCAGTCCTGCTGGTGTGAGAGTGAGCAAGGCACTGCAAGTGGAGCTAAGCTGCTGGCTGGGGTGAAACCATGACTGTAATCTATTTGTATTTTAAAAGGATAAAGGCTAAAGACTAATTTGTTCACCTGATGATGTATCTGCCAAATCTAGCTTCATACTTTGTGCTACACAATTACAGACCTCATGTCAAAACCTTGAGCACCAACAGGCTCTTCAAGCTGCTTCCCCAGGGTTCTGGCATCCAGCTGCAGGGGAAGAGAGGAAAGCTGCCTCCTAAGGCCCTTCCTGCCTTTGATAGGGAGCTGCTTCTATCTTCAGACCTTTGAGTGAGGTAAGGGGTATCACTGAGCCCTGACAGATACCTTGCTGACTCTAAGCACAAAACCAGGCAAGGATGGCAAGAGACCAGCATGGCTTAGTAGGGAACTGCTGGTCAAAATAAAGGGAAAGAAACAAATGCATAGGCAGTAGAAACAAGGACAGGTAACCTGGGAAAAGTATAAGCATGAAGTTTGGTTGTGTAGGATTGGGTGAGGAAGGTGAGGAAGAACAAAGCAAAGCTGGAACTGAACCCGGCAAAGAATGCAAAGAAAAACAGGAAGGGCTTCTATGGGTATGTTAAACAGAAAAGGAAGGGTAAAGAAGGTGAAACCCCCAGATAAGGCTGGAAAACTGGTAACAATGGATGAGGGGAAAGATGAGGTACTCAACAACTTTTTTGTCTCAGTTTTCAATGGCAACCTCTGTTTCCATGTCTCTCAAGTAGATGAACTGCAAGAGGGGAACAAGACAGAATTCCTATTGCCCATGGGAATCTCACGATGTTTAACAAGACCAAGTGCAAGGTGCTGCACCTGGACTATGGCAACCTGTATCAGCACAGGCTGGGGGTGAACAGATGGAGAGCAGCCCTGTGAGAAGAACTTGGGGGTGCTGTGGATGAGAGGCTGGACATGACCCAGCCATGAGCACTCCCAGCCCAGAAAGCCAAACGTGTCCTGGGCTGCATCCAGAGCAGCGTGGGCAGCAGGGCCAGGGAGGGGATTCTGCCCCTCTGCTCTGCGCTGCTCTGGTGAGACCCACCTGGAACACTGCATCAGCTCTGGGGGCCCAGCACAGGAAGGACATGGACCTGCTGCAGCAAGTCCAGAGGAGGCCAGGAATGTGATTAGAGGGATGGAGTACTTCTCTTACAAGGAAAGGCTGGGAGAATTGGGATTGTTCAGCCTGGAAAAGACAAGGCTTCAGGGTTACCTAACTGTGACCTTCCAGTACCTAAAGGGGGTACACAAGAAGTCTGGAGAGGAACTTTTTACAAGGAGATGTAGTGACAAGACAAGGGGGAATGGCTTTATACTGAAAGAGTAGGTTTAGATTACATATTGGGAAGAAATTCTTCGCTGTGATGGTGGTGAAGCACTGAAACAGGTTGCCTAGAGAAACTGTGGGTGTGCCACCCTGGCAGTGCTCAAGGCCAGGTTGGATGGGGCCTTGAGAAACCTGATCTAGTAAAAAGTGTCCCTGTCCAAAGCGTGAGGCACGGGGCTAGATGATCTTTAAAGTCCATGCCAGAACAAGCCATTTTATGATTCTGACCCTGGCCTGCTGTCCTGACTTTCTTGGCTTGACCTCAGATCTGCCTTATTGCTAGAGACTGGGCTGTTCCAAAACTGCTCTGCTTTTCTGGTCTGAGTGCTGCTGAACTGCATTCTTGATGGTGAAAGCCTTGCCTCAAATTGGCCTGCTGCCATCCCCAGTGCCTGAGCTGTCCTTTCCTGGTGGAACAGCCTATGTGCACAGAGCAAACCCCTCACATACAGTCAGTCATTTCCAGAATCCCAAAACAGACAGTTCAGAAAGTTCTGCAGCCCATAAAGACAGGTGTATTAGGAAAAATGCCATTAGTTACTATTCCTGGAGGCTTCTTTTAATTCAAATACTGCCATTGGCTGAATTTAATGGCTTCAAGGTACTGACTAAGAACTAAGGAAAACCAGAGAGGAAAAGTACAGTTATTGCAAACTTGTTTCTGCCCTCAGAGTGATGGGATGATTTCAAACAGGGATTATTGCAACTCATCTTAGATAGCTGAAGCAGAGATTAATTGTTCTGACTATTAAAATGCATCAAATTACTTCCTTTTTTAAATCACTAAATGTGAACTACTGCTTTAGTTATTACAAAAAGGTCATTGAGTTTACTATCAGAAGCAAAGTAGATGTTAACATAATAAAATAGTGTTAATTTAAGAAAATGAATAGCATTTGTGATTCCATGCACAACACTTACAGAGACAGTATAATTCAGTAAATTGAACTACTCCCATTAGTGGAAGAAGTGTCCCATTCTACCAAATGGGACACTTGAGCACAATGTACACCTTCCAGTGTGGAAAAGGCTACATCTATATAAAACTACATCAAGTTTGTACTATTAGATATTAGTCATATGAACATGTTTGTATGCATTTATTACAGCTACTGTTAAAAAAAGCCATGACGGTTGGGTACAGAAACTGGATGCCAAAGCATGAAGGCAAGAGCAGAGGTGGCAACAAAACTTGGAAGGAAGCTGACCTGGCAGGCACTCATTCATGAAGAAATATCTCATCTGAAGCAGAAAATCTTCAATTTGAGAAACTGGTTCCTTGGGGAACCTCCACTTGTCTCATAGCTTACTAGGTCTTTGTCCAGTCAGCTCGAAAAACTTGAAAGGTCCATAACTGCTAAGACGTGAATAGGTGAAAAGATACTGCCTGATGGGTAGTATAAAAATTCTACCCAGTATGAATTCAAAATGTTTGTTGAGATTGTGGAAACTCTACCAAGGCCCCAAATGGAACATTTTTTGGTTATAAACAAAGTAATAATTAAAAAAAAACCCAACAACAACAAAACACAGTGACATCTGAATATGTAACAGGATTACATGACTAGAAGAGTTATGCTGAACTAGAGAGAAACAACACAACCCAAAGAAGGACTTGCATAGAAAATTCTTTCAAGTGTGGCTTGTGACTAAAGCTTATTTGATCTAAAAATTGAAAGTCATCAAAGACATAAAAATAAACTGTGGATCAAGCAACAGGCATGGTACAGACAACACGCAAAACACTCTTCACTATGGAAACTGGTGTCCCATGTGACCAAACATTATTGATTGAAAAGAAAAATTAAGCAGCAACTAAATAGCCTTCAAAACCTAATGTATATTAAGATGATGGAAGAGTGAGTGCAAGAGATGCAGATCAATTATATCATAAAGGAAATGCTGTGAGTTTTCAGGCTCATCAACCTTCACACAACAAAATGGATTTTAAGATCTCTGCCACCGTCATTAGCCAGCTTGACAGCAGGAGATGAAAAATCCCTCTCCTATTTGGTAAGACTCTGTCTGACTCGCAAAGAATGTTTGTACATTCACATCAATGATGTTGAAAATCTTTTGGTAATAAACCTATCTCAAAAGTAAAATTAACTAAATTTTTTGACCAACATGTGGTGTAATTCCAAGTAATTCTGTGCCCTGAAAAGACACAGTGGCAATACCTGATCTTGAAGAAATAACTGCCAAATTTTGACAACTTTGTCTGTTGTACTTTGTGATTCTGACAAAGGTAAAACATACTCCTTAAGACCGTGCTTTAAAAAAATTACCATATCACGTTAATGCTAGTAATGAAGACATATGTAATTATTCATATTGGTAGAAATGTGGAGCTACCATATCTGAATATAGGTCTAAGACATTTTGTTGTCACATATCACTGTGAAAACAGTCAGTAAGTAAGACCTTTATATGCTGGGCTGTTTTATCCAAGAAAACCTAAACATGGCTGCCTTATAATAATGTAATTGTTCCCTACTTCAATCCTTTAAATTCTTATAGAAAAACCAGCTGAGTTTGGTAATGAGGCTTCTATCAGGGCATCATCATTTTAATAAAATCTGCTTTAGCAAAAAAAAAAAAAAAAGAAAAAGGAAAAAAACACTTTAAATTCAGAAGAGTGCTTTGAGAGTGCTATTTTTTTCCCATGAGAACTTGAATTTTCACATTTTTAGTACTAGTAATATAAAAGTAGTGTCTAATCTATGTTTTAGTCCTGCCTCATGCCATATTACAGTGGGTCTCAGTGATCACAAAGGTCTATTTGAATCTAAACAATCCTATTACTCTATGACCCTGTGGTCACCATTGACACGTTCAACTATCTGGTTCCAAGTGCTGTTACATGGAAAAGAAATTTAGGATATCATAAAACAGTCTAAATGACAGTGGTCAACACTGAATGTCTAGAAGAAGCTATATGTCTCTTTATTGTGTACGAAGACTGATGGCACATTACTTGCAATGTGAAATGCCAAAGAGATGCTGTTACACACTTGTGTTATTCAAACGGAGTGAAAAGTACCATGTTTGTTTTAAGCCACTGTAATGGGGATTAACAGGCATTTTTCCTGGGTAGAGCATCTTACTCTTTTCTTTCTGTGAAGCAAACAATGCTGTGTTGGATTTTGTAGGTGGGCTAAGCCCCGTATTTGTGATGGTGTGATACCTCTGCAACTGCCACAGGAGCTGTATGATTAAGAGACACATGAAAGGTCATTGAATCTAACTTACATCCAGCTGGCGATGATTGGAAAGTGTCCCTTCCCAACTCTGTACCTCAGGGTGATCCTTTGAAAACTGAAGATGACCAAAGCTGTGGTGAAAAAGTACATAGTCTGAGATCTGCTTGCACCAGAAATGATTTAATCTAGGGGACAATATTATCCAAGCACAGGCAGCTACAAAGGCAGGCAGGCAGGCAGGCAGGGAAAGAAAGAAAGAAAGAAAGAAAGAAAGAAAGAAAGAAAGAAAGGAAGGAAGGAAGGAAGGAAGAAATTGATTAATCTACCTGTGAAAAGACTGACCATGGAGCTGCAGTGGAACAGAGAGAATCTGAAATATGAAGAGATCCAAGGTGGTACAATATGATACAAGGAGAGGTAAGTGTGGTAGTTTTGCCTGGCCCAGTTTTTGCCAGTGAATAGGGCGGGGTACAAAGATGGCTCCTGCATGTCC
>VZRL01000335.1:1523408-1649308 GCA_013397895.1 Origma solitaria | reverse complement strand
GTCCCTGAAGATGGCGGCGGCGGAGCCGGGCGTTGCTCCGGGCGGCGGGGGCTGCGCGCCGGCGGGCGGCGGCTCCGTGCCCGTCCTCTTCTGCTTCTCGGTTTTCGCGCGGCCCTCCAGTGTGCCCCACGGCGCCGGCTACGAGCTGCTGATCCAGAAGTTCCTCAGCCTGTACGGGGACCAGATAGACATGCACCGCAAGTTCGTGGTGCAGCTCTTCGCCGAGGAGTGGAGCCAGTACATCGACCTGCCGAAGGGCTTCCTGGTCAACGAGCGCTGCAAGGTGCGCCTCGTCCCGCTGCAGATCCAGGTGAGAGCCGGCGGCGCGGCAGCTCGGTCCGCCACAGGTGCGTGTGAGGGCGGGCAGCCGGCCCGTCCCGCCGCGGCAGCCCGCAGCCCCTTCCGGAAGAGCCGAGGGATCCTGGAGCGGTGGGCACAGCACCCACAGCCCGCACTGACTTGTTTCTCCGTGGAAACTTTTGTTTTCCTAAGGCGGAGAGGCAGGTGCGCTTTGCGCCACACATGTGGGGTAACCGGGCTTTGCCTGCAGCGAGCCAGAACTTACTTGGCGTCATGAACGGGAAAACAAGTCAGGTCGCTGGAGTAATCAATGCTCTCCGTCAAATCAGGCGGGTGGTGCTAGCCGGCCTCAAGCGGAGGTAATGCTGCAAGGTGGAAAGGGTGCCGGTAAGGTGGGCTCTGACAGAGCTCGGTGTCTGGGCTTGTAGGTCGTCAGGACCTCTGTATCCCTCTTTGCCTCAAAATGCCCTTTCCGATTTACTGGTTTATAACTTGGTAGTTCTTTTGCCACAAACCATGAAGTCAGACTGGCAGATAGATGCAGTTATGGATGCTTTCCTATGAAGACACCTTTATGCTCACCAGAGATTGGATCAAGTTGTGCTGTAATATTTCTACTCGAAACACATTGCTTCTTTCTTTCTCCAGTATCAAAGAATTCAACTTAAAAAAAACCCTAAAGCAAAACAAAGCCCAATAATAAACTCCACATCATTGCTGTTTTCATTCAGCACATTCTTTTAAAATTTTTAATTAAGAAGTTTTAGCTTGTCTAGCCAACATTTCTAAGAAGTTGGAAAAGTGATACCATAAAAGCTGAAATACAGCTTGTCTTCTGTTAATGTTTTCAGAAATGGCTAATTCATGGTGTTTGTAAACTCTGCTTCATCATAGTGCCTTGTACCCATAAACTCTTGATGTGGCCTGTTTGTTTACACTGTACATCAAGGATTTCTTTGGAATCTTTTATTCTTTGTATATAGAAAGAGCAGTTAAGAAGAGCAAACTAGTTGAATAACTTTATCATTTATTATTAACTATACACTTATCATATTCAGTTTAAAATGCTTCTGTTTCTGTGTTGTAAACAGAGTTTATGCAGGCTCAACTAGAAAAAAATGGAAAGAAACAGTCTTTCCAACTTGCGAAAAGAATTGGTATGGGTGTTAACTAACACAAGTATTTTAAAAACAGGATTTGTGTAATCTGTGTGTAACAGTGTTGCAGGTCAGAATTTTGTTTCTTACTGTACGTGCAGATCGCTGCTCTGCAAAGACTCCCTTGCAGATGCCTTCTGCACTGAAACTGTAAATGCAGCCCAAGCATTTGTAGCAGGACCTATGTCTTGGAATGAAGGTCAGTATTGAGACAAGGAAGGATACATCACTCCCAGGGTGCAAATGCACTAAACAGCTTTGACTGCAGGGATTCAGGATGAACCAATATTTTGTGCTTTTTTGCCTGTTTGGTTGCCTACTTACACCAACACTGTTGCAGTTCTGTGACAATAGCAGCTGTTGATATGAAAAGGATGATACTTGTGGGTTATTCCTTGGTATGTTTCAGCAGCTGTGAATGAGCTGAAGACATCTCAACTGAGACATCACAATGATGTCAGTCAGCTTGCCTTAAGCCAGAGACAGGTGCTCAGAGATCACTTATTTGAGGAACATTTGGTATCACACAGACACAGCTGTGCTTTTTAAGCCCTTTAGGACTTAGTGATGGGAATATTATACTTTCTGTATTTTCATTCAGGCATTGCCACTATTATGTGCCCTTTTTTTCCTTCCCTCCCTCCCTCCCCGCCTGATGTTTTATCTGCAGTTATACACAACATTGATTTGTCAACTCTGTGTGTGGCATAGTCGGTTGAATCACTGTTTTGAATGTTTCAAGAGGGACAACTTTTGCTTGCTGATGTGATTAGACTTGCGTATTTAGAAAAATATTTTTGGTTTAAAATTAAAATTCACAGATACTAGCATCTATATCCCTAGACAATAATTTCAGTGGTTTTTTAATGCATGTTTTATGAAGTATATGCATGCATTTAGTTAGGGGTAGCATTTTTAACCTTTAGGGCAGCTAGTCCCCTAAGCTCTGGAATGCTATCCTTCTGTTTTGATTCCTGTGCAGGCCAGTCATATGAGGATGCCTTTTGTTACAATAGCTCAAGAAATGACAGCATCAAATGATATTTGACTGGGCTGTTTAAATTTCCTGTCCCTGCAGCTGAGGAGAGCAGTAATCTCATGGAGAAATTTCCATATGCTGCCCTTGGAAAGGCACTCCATGAACTCAATTCAGGGCTTGATCTGTACATGAACATTTGCTCTCCAGTTGTGCTATGCCTTTGTACTGTCCTCTTATATGTACATTTGTTTGGTTTGGGTGTTCTGACACAAAACAGCCAAAAAATGGCCATGCAGTGTTAGGCAGGCTGGTGGGGTGCACTAAACTCTGATGTTCTGCTTGGCTGGTGCTCCTCAACTCAAACCTCCTCAACCATAGACTTGTGATGAAGAGGGACATTTCCTCAGGCCTTTCCCAACTGGAGGGACTGAGTACTAGCTGAAAAGAGGCATCTGCTTTTCATAACTGTTAAGTCTTTTAAAAAAATCTATTAACAGAATAATATTTATGGTTTAGAGGGGGAAATGCGGGACCACTTTAATCTCCTCTAAATACAGTTAAATAGTGCTACAAAAATTATTGTGCTTTGCTATAATGTTGTAACTGCCTCTGGAGGAGAGAAGCAAGAAAAAACACTTGTGATATCCTAAGGAAAGACAGCTATATGCGCATTACAGCTGTGTAATAGAGGAGTTCAGAGAGCTTTCAAATATATAACCAAGACAGGCTATTCACAGTTGCTGTCATAACTTCAAGGTGACTTCTCCTCAACTGTACTTGTGCTCTGTGTTTACAAACTGGTAAACCTTAAGATACTGAAGCTAGAAGGGTAGCATTATTACTGACATCATTGCATAAAGTGCCTCTACTTCAGGATGGCTTTCTGAGGCAGGTTGATGTCTCAGGCATATCTTTCTTGAGAAAAGCTGCTTGCAGAATGATACTCAACTGTTGTTGAATGATAAGGTAAATAAAATAGAATGATTTATGCAGGGATTTTCACTCTCATTGCACATACCTGATATTGCTATGTTCCGATGCTTTGGAACTAGAACAGTAACTCAGGAACCTACATCCATTTCCTGAGGACCAGGAAAAGGCAAATTAATTGCAGAGAAATTAATGGGGTTTTTTTAAGGGTGCAATTATAAATTTTGATAATTATTACGTTCCTAAATAATTTTTTTTAAAGCAGCATGTGGAACCTTAAAGAAGGGGAGAAAAGGACTGAAAATATTGAAAGAGGATTTTATTCCCCAAATCCAGACTCCTTGTTTGTGTAGCTTTGCTCTGCAGCAAACATTTTAGTAATGTAAATTTTACTGAAGGCTTTTGTACTACGTTAGTTATATGAACATCATGTGCTTTTTAAACTAAATCTGTCATTTTTAAATGCTGAACTGCATATAAAAGGCTGCACATTGGCTTAGCATAAGATAAATATTTATGTTTGTAAATTGAAACACTTGTGAGCTGTTTTTCTCTTGAAATACATTGAACTGAATTTATTAAATTCTTTTCTTTTGAAAAATGGTCTGCAAAGTACAAGAGAATCTTACAGATTTCCTTTTAGAAATACAGGAGAACAAAAGATGATATCTTCTTTCTGTCGTAGTCCTTTTTATGCCATCCTTGAAATACCAAAGCTGCAACATTTTCCAGTCTTCCCTTTTGGTGGGTAACCTTGGCATGTGATATATAAGGTGGCTAGTGATATCAAATGCGATTATTTCTTTACTTCCAGTTTCTTGTTCATTACAAATACTGTGAGGAAATTTCAGTTTGTATATATTATGATTTCCTGATATTTGAACAGGGAAACTACAGATAAAAAGCCAGTATATGTGAATATTTTTGTAAAGCTGAACCTGTAATTATAGTACTTCATTGCAATCACATTTTGTCTGATTAATAATTATCAGCAGAGGTGAAATAGATATGAAAAATCACCTCTCCTTTTGCACCTAGGTCTTTTTTAGAGTAGGATTTAAAGCTGTGTGTAACTTGTGACAGCATACCTTTAAATCCTGGTCTGGACAAGGTCCTAGAGATGACTTCTTTAGCTGGGTAAAAGAGCTGCATCAGGTTACGTGCCCATTTAATGTACCTATTCTGGTTGTGCTGTGGATAACCTTCAGTTGGAGGACAGAAAATCTTAACTAAGAGAAATGAAGTGCAAGAAATGGAAATGCTTACATACTGTTGAGGGGAACTTCAGGTTGTTTGGGTTTTGATGGTTTTTTTTAAAACTTTTTTTTTGAGTTCAAGTTGTTTAATGTTATGGTGGCTGAGTAGATGTTGTATGCAAGGTGGATTTGGGCAAGTACTGTGTGGCTGCAGTGGCTCACAGTCCTTGCCCAGCCTGCCTCTTTGCACAGGAAATGAAACAGGTGTTGAGGTACCAGCCCAGGGTTTGATGTTTAGGTGTACTTTTGCTCTCACCTCAGCTTGGGATGTGTCAGTGGCGTGATTTTCACTGTCAGGAGATGTGCTGGTGTTATGTGTCCCTGATGCAGTGTCGTTGTAGAAAGTAAGGATGGCATTGAAAGTAAGGATGGCATTGAAAACAAGTAGGATTTATGTGTCACACTAAGGAAATAGTAAATTAAATCTTTCCTTTATACGTAGGAAATACTTTCATGAATTTATTTGTCAACTGCGTTAACTTCTCTTTATGAAACTTAATTTCAAACTGCTTTCTGCTGCTCTCTGTCCTGCCGATGTCTGCTCTTCCAGGTAACACCAGCAAGTGTTGACTCTGATCATAGCATCTATTTCTTCCAGTTTCCTCTTGTTTTGCCACAATTGAGACTGCAAGTTAATTGGAAATAAATGTGAAAATCAATACATAAATTATTTGTCTTAGATTTTGTAAAAGCTTTTATTTAGCAAATGTACAGTTGACATAACTTTATTTTAAAGTGCTGCTGGTGTGAATCTGAGGGCATAAATTAAATCACATGAAACCAACTTGACGATAAAGAAAAGCAGATAGAGTGTTTTTGCTCCAGCTCGCTGTGACTTTGATATAAACATATGAGATTCAGTGGAAGTCTATAATGAGAATACTCCCTGGCTGGAAAGACAGTCAGTTTTCTTCTGCACTTCACTGTCAAATCAAAATAAAATTGAATTGTTCTCTAGAAGATGGCATCCAAATCTGCTGTTTTTAATTATTCCATTGTCCTTGTCCTTGACAAAACAGGGCAAATACTGTTTTTGCAGAAGAACCCAGGCTGGAAGGCACTGCAGGCACCTGAAGGAGCAGAATTCAGGTTTTTCAGTACAAATTGGAGAAATATGGTACAATAAGATGCGCTTCAAAATGGAAGTAGCAATTTACAAATAATCAGCTACACAAATAAGGAATGAGGGAGAGTTCAAGGGATGATTTTTAAGTTCAAAAAGTGCCTCGGGAGTCTAAGTATCATTAATTATGAAAAGAGCAAGTAGTGTACTGGAAAATACAAAATAAACAGGGCCTGAAAGGGCTGTGAATTGGCTGATATTTGAGGCTCTCCTAGTGCAGTGAAGTAGTATGGGCAGAGAAACACTGCTGTGATAGTAGTATTGAGTGCCTCACTCCTGCCTGCAATTTGAAAACTACCCCAGGGAGGACCATGAAAATTATTTGAGTTGTAGGAAGAAATACTAAAAGCATTAGATATGTTTTAGAATAAGGCAAGGGAGGGAAAGGTCTAAAGGGAGACCAGGTCTGAGTGTTGAGGTCTGATAGTAGGTTTTCCACATGTTATCCATGTGAAGAAGGATGCTGATGTTCTTGTGTTTCGACTTCACTGTGGACATAACTGGAAATAACACTCTTAAATGGCAGCAAAGGAGCTGTGGATGAGAAAACACTGAAAAGTAAAGGTAACAGAGCTGTGGGATGGGTTTTGTAAGAGTTCTATTGCTGATGGGTCAGACCAGTTGATTATCTATGAAGCGTATTTGTGTTTATTTGATTCTTCTGTAGGGGCAGACTATGCAGCTTCTTGAAGACCTTCCTAGTCTATTCACATTTGTTCCTCTGCTAAGGGTGGTAGTGTCATCTGCTGCATTGGCAGAGGAAGGTGTGCGCCACAGCAGTAGATTAACTTCACATAGATCTTTCTACAGTCCGTGATGGTTTGTGGTAGTTCAAAAAGATCTTAAAAAATTACAGAACCACAGAATCAATTAAATTCTAAAAGACCTCTGATATTGATTCCAGCCTATGGCTGAACACTGCCATGTGAACTAGATCATGGCACTAAGTGCTACATCCAGTATTTTCCTTCAATACTTTCAGTGATGGCAACTCCTCCACCTCCCTGGGCAGCCGATTCTAATATCTAATCACCCCTTTTGTGAAGAAATCCTTCCTAACATCCAACCTAAACCTCCTCATTCAGAGCTTTTAAAGTGATGGAAAGATTTATGGAAGAAAATAATAGTCTTTGTTTGTCATATAAATGCCAAGACAAAATGACACATTTTATGAGTAGGAACCACACTTACAAATATTATCTTTTCCAATTATTCTATTTTTATTGCTGAGCAGTAGGAAATTTAAATGTCATGATTGACTTCTGTGGTGGTAGTAAGTGCCGGAGCTGGAATGGATCATGGTAGGTGCTCCCTGGGGTGTTGAATTGTACATTAGTACTGCCTGCCAACTGCTTTTTGCATTGTTCAAGCATGTAGATGTATGGTAGTCAAGAATAAGGCAGTTATTTAATTTTACGTCCAATCTTTCTTGATCCCAGGCCTCCTTTATTGCCTGGTGTAGAGTTGCAGAATTGTTATTTAGGAAAAATATCTGGTGGCTGCCTTCCCTAACCCCTTGATCAAATCAGCTGCTGTGTTGCCGAATGCTAAAAATCTCCAAGGATGGACATCTCACAACCATGGTAACCTTTTTCAGTGGAGCTGCATCTTCCTAGTGAAAAAGATTTCCCTAATGGCTGTTGTGATGCTCTGCTGTCTTCCTGTGGCATCAGTGAGCCCAGTGTTAGAGCATCTTCCCTGTAGCTGTTACTGCATTTGTCTTTGTCACTGGTTGCGTTAATAGTGTTGCTGTTTGGCTCATGATGACTGGAGGAGCTGTGTGGGAGAAGGTTTGCTGCTTTTAGCAGTAGTGGTGTAATGAATCTGAGAAGTGAGGGAATTTAGCATTTAGTATTGTTAACTCACAAGTAATTTTCCCGACAGTTTGAACAGGCCATTGCATATGTTTAAGTGTGGCCATTACTGTAGTTTTTCAGCCTTGGGAATTGAGATCAACAGCATTTTACTCAAGAGACATGTGGTGAATCAGTGAAAGTTTTGGAGCTAATATTTATGGATTCCCAATTCCTTTGCAGTGAGTTGACCTTGGTTGGCCACGAGGTGCCCCCCAAGCTGCTCCGTCACTCGTCCTCTATAGGACAGAGGGGAGAAAATACGACAAGAAGCTTGTGCATCAAGATAAGGGTAGGGAGGGATCACTTGCCAGTTACCATCATAGACAAAACAGACTTGGGGAAATTAGTTTAATATACTGCCAATCAATAACAGAGTAGAATAATCAGAAATAAGAGCACATGTAGAAACACCTCTTCCCCATCCCTCACTTCTGCTCAGGTTTAGCTCTGCTTCCAACTTCTCTACGTCCTCTCTTCAAGCAGCACGGAGGGATGGGGCATGAGGGTTGTGGTCAGTTCATAACACTTCGCTACTGCCACTAATCCATCCTTCTCACACTCCTCCCCTGCTCAGGCAGGGGGTCCCTCCCTTGGGATATAGTGTGTCTTGAACTTCCCAAATGTGCATCTTTCCCACAGGCTGCAGTTCTTCACAAGCATGCTCCAGCATGGTCTCCTCTCCACAGAGTCACAGGTTGTGCTAGGAGACTGCTTCAGCGTGGGCTCTCCAGAGTCACAGTCTTCTTCCAGGCTCTGCTCTGGGGCCCGCTGCAGGTGACTTCTGCTCCACTGTGAACCTCCATGGGAGGCAGGGGCACAGCTGCTTAGGTCTGCAGCACGGGCTTAAGGGGAGTCTCAGCTCCTGACCCTCATTCTACACTGACCTTAATGTCTACAGCGCTGTTTGTCCCACATACTCTCACTCTCTCACAGCTGCTGTTGCACAGTGGGTTTTTTTACCCTTTCTTAAATATATTATCATAGAGGTGTCACCAACATCACTGATGTAGCAGATCGGTCTTGGATTCAGCTGGCATTATAGCGCTCTCTTGATATTGGGCTGTTTCTGGCATCTTGTCACAAAAGCCACCCCTACAGCCTCCCCTCACTACCAAAACCTTGTCACATAAACCCAATACATTTGCACTCTTCTGAAATACATTCTTTTATAGATTTTATAATTTTGTTTTAGTTTAAAACATTACAAGCTCAGTTTGCAGAAAATAAAGTGTATATAATAAATGGGTACTTCCCAGAAGCTCTTTATTCAGTTCAATTTATCTGTCTTCTGAAAAGCTCCTGAATGGATATAATTGCTCTTGAGTTGCCTTATAACTAAATGACAGTATGTAGCTTTTTCTTTTTCCTGTAGTTTCTATCTGAAACCCTATACTTTGCTTCTACAGGTAGTGCAAGTAATTTATTTATACAAATACAAAAAGTGTAAGAACATTAAGTGTTTGATTTATTTTTCTCATCCCCTCCCATCTACCTCACTTGGTAGACTGTATGAGAGAAACTCTAGGTTACTTTTTTCATTAAAATGTATTCAGTTCAGTTTCTAATATTTGCAATCTTCTCTGCTTTCATTCCTGCTTTTGGAATTTGATCAGACTTGTGCTATAAGGTGTCATAGACAAAAACTGACTACAGTGGAAGTACTGAAAATATGTGTACATGCAATATTTGAAAACAAGTGGAAGTCTGAATTTATTTTAACTTTGATTTTTCCTGATTCTGTATCAGTTCCAAGAGTTGTGGATTTGAAAATGAATTTGAAGAATGTAATTTTGGTTTTGGTACTTTTTTTGGGGGTCTTTTTTTTTTTGTTTTTTTTTTGGGGGGGGGGGTTGTTGTTGTTGTTTGGTTTTGGTTTTTTTTTTTTGTTTACTTTAGGCAGTATGTTACTCTGTCCCCTTCCGGGTTCGGGAATTTCCATGTACATTTATATTGTGCGTCCCACCTAATAAAATCTTGATTATGTATTGATGAATATCCATACTGTTCAGTATCTGCTATTCATTTGAATTTAGAAACATATCAAAATCAGGCTTGAAAACCTTTTCTCCCATTTCAACTCAAAGTAACATAAATTTGTTATGTAACAGAGGTATTGCAGACTCTTTCTCATTCTGCTGCTTTTCTGAAAGGGTGTCCACTGTAATAGAAAACATTTTCTTTATTTCTGTTTTCAGATTACTACTTTGGGCAACCTGACCCCCTCAAGCACCGTTTTTTTCTGTTGTGATATGCAAGAACGGTTCCGGCCTGCCATCAAATATTTTGGTGATATCATCAGTGTGGGCCAACGACTGGTATGTTTGGGGTTTTTTTATTCATACAGTTTTGATCATACATTGTAAACTATTATTTTATGTACAGACAGTCTAATGATTATGTATTATCAGGTAATAATTGTTATTACTGTTCTTTAATAAATTTTTTTGGTATGTTTTCCTCTCTGTCCCCTTGCAGCTCCAAGGTGCACGGCTTTTGGGAATTCCAGTTATTGTCACTGAACAGTATCCCAAAGGTCTTGGCAGTACTGTGCAAGAAATTGATTTAACAGGAGCTAAACTTGTGCTTCCCAAGACAAAATTTTCAATGGTGTTGCCAGAAGTTGAAGCAGCACTAGCAGAGATCCCTGGAGTCCGCAGTATTGTCCTGTTTGGAGTAGAAGTAGGTGCCTTGCCATTCTTCTACTAGTTTATAGTAATGTCTCTTGGCCCTCAAAGGGGGCATCACTTTCTGTAATTAAAAAAACCAACTCAATTTATATTACTTAGAGCTCAGAATAAATTATTTTTGTGCTGTTTTTAATATTGTAATAAAATTTGAAGTGGGATACTTGTAAACTACAGGCACTTGTCTCAATCTTCTTAGCTGGCACGTAGAACGCATATTGAGTTCCCTAGTAATGCCAGGAGTAGAAAAATACGTATTTGAACTCTAATTTGTGATTGCGTTACTTTCATTTTATAATAATGGTTTGTCGGTGGCTTTTTTGCTTGACTTCTCTCCTGTAGACTCATGTCTGCATCCAGCAAACAGCATTGGAATTAATTGGCAGAGGTTTGGAAGTTCATATTGTAGCTGACGCCACCTCATCAAGAAGTATGATGGACAGAATGTTTGCTCTTGAGGTAAGTTTCTGAGCCAAGATTTTCTTCACCTTGGGTTTGTACGTTAAGTTCCGTGCTTATTGCAAGCTAACAAGGAATTTCTCAGGACAAAGCAGTGGATAAATGTAGATTTGAGAAGAGGTGAGTGCACTGATTCTTAAAATAACATTGAAGATGGAAAAGAATTACTGCCTTTTTTTTTCCTCCTTAAATTATGCTTTAATATACATAACCCATTTTGGGATGTTTGGAATTTAAAAGTCATTGTTTCATACAATACAGATTACTCTGTATAAACATTACCATTTTAGCATATCCCTTTATGTAGTGTTAAGTGTACAGTAGAGTAAAAGTGCTATAAAGCTTTTGGTTTTGTTGTTCCAATGAGTATTTATTCAGGTGTTGAAATTCTTGAAATGCAGTGAAATACAGTAAGTGATCCTGTTCAAAACTCCTTCTTGTGTGTCTGTCCCTCCCTCTGCTTTTCCTTATCTGTGCAAATTAAAACTTAATCACAAGACTGTGATTAAAGATTCCCCTCCCCCCTGCTTTTAGGAGATTAGTCTAACTAAATGTTGAGAATGTGGAGATGAATGTAACAAGAAGATTTAAAAGCACATACAGCAAATTCATGCAAATGATTTTTTGATGGTGTACTCTTAACTTGCCTGCGGGCATCAATGTTGGAAGTAAAAAACTGAGATATACATTAAGTATTGCAATTTTTGCCTCAGGCCCGACAATTATTTGGACATAGAAACTAATAATAATCACAGTGTGTTATACCTTTTCATAGATTTTGAGAGGACTTAATTTCTTAAAGGCTAAAGAGAAATCCCCTGCATATAGTGATTGATGAAACCCGTGACTTTGATTAAGTGGAAGCCTAATATCACCTGTCACATAAAGCATAGGGACACACACAGTGCAGGAATGACTGAAGTCATGGACTTCCCAAATCAGTGTGGTGCAGCAGCAGTAGGAGACAAAACAAATATAGAGAACCTGAAATCTGTTTGCTTTATTGTGTATGTTTTTGTACATTTATCACTTACCCGGGTCTGTAAGCACAGAAGTTAGGCCAATGTAGTGAAGGTTAAAACAGTGACTAACTAGCTTTGCTTTTCTTTCTAGTCAAAAAGGTATTAATCTTAAAAGTGTGATTGCTTGTGAAAGCTGTAAATTGGTCAGTTTTAGGTAACTTTTTAGTATGCCTGTGCAATGCTTTCTGTCTAGGCAAAAGAAAATATTTTGCTGTGGTCCCTTATGTCATCAGTGGTTACAGTATGATTCAGCAAACACTTGCTGCCCTGCAGTGTTGAGCCAGCAGTAACACCTTCTCTGCAGCGCATGGCAACACGTACCAATAGTGTCCTCTTTTTGTCTTACAGAGCCTTGTTAAAAATGCTACTGAGGGATATAGGCTAGAGCAAGACAAGGGCATTCTTGGTAGGAGGAGACCAGGAGAAAGGGATATGTGTATTGGACATTTCATTAATCCTGATTCTCTGTGGCATTACATTTCTTAGGGAAGTGGGCAACGTACCAAAGTACTGGGTAATCCTGCTTTAGATTCACCATAGAGCTCACAGTTCCTAGTCACATTGTTTTAATGATTGAGTCTAATGTTGTCTCTTGGGCAAACTTGCACCATTCCTGGTGAGCTGAAGTGAGTTTTATTGGTCAGGGTTCGTGGATCCTTTTCCTTACTGTTCTGGGAAGATCGGTGTAACATTTGCCTTTTCACAGTAAAATAGCCCTTCTCTTTGCACTGTGAATTTTCAAGTATAATAAAGAGTGACCTTGCAGTGATAACAGCTAGCTTTCTCAGCAGCATCAAATATGTCCCATCTGGTCCCACCTGCCCCTTCAGTTCTCCACGTTTCCCACCACATAGCATGTGTTTTGATTGTGCTGGTGATGAATATGAAAATATTTGAGCGGGTGCAGTAGGAAGTGCAATTTGACTTGATAATGAAAGCTTTAATGTCTGCCTGGATAACAGGTTGTCTCCACTTCTGTTGCGTGCTTAAAAATGACAGCAGGCAGAAACTTGCAGTTAAAAAATCCTCAGAATGCACAAAATCTCAAAATTTTCACTGATGAAATACTGCAGCCCAGCAGTTCAAGGCTATGACTGTTTTGAATTTATGCACTGTCTGAAGATGTCTGATGTCAGTGCTTGGTCTCAGATTGAGACAGCCTAGTCTGCTCCTTTCTTTTGGTTCTTCATTTTTTCTACTTGTTTCTGCAGTGTGGATGCAACATACCATTGATACTTTTCTTCTTAAAGACAGCATTCTAAGAAAACTTGTAATTTCCTTGGAGATCATCCAATATGCTTAGCAAATGCATCTCAATTTCTGCTAATCTTAAATCTATAAATTATATCTAGTCCTAGAAGAGGTATAAGCCAATGTGAGTCTCTTGGACATGTTATGGTATGTTTTGTTTTTAAAGAGAGTATGTTCTCTCTTTTCAATCAACATTTCACAGATGGCAGTGATTTTTTAATGCTCTAGGTTTTTTCTCATCCATACTAGTTATAACCAAAACCTTTCTACTCTTGGAGAAGCTCATGTTAAAAACATTGCCATAGTATTTTATTTTAATATTCCCATTTTTCTTCTTTTTTGTGTATGTGTGAGGTTTAACAGCTATGGTTGCACAGAGCAGAAGAAGGTAGCTGCTTTGTTTCAGCTTAAGAATATTGCAAGGCGTGCTGCTATTATGGCAAGCTGGAAGCACTGACTTCAGTAAATCCAGCCTTGTTAGTTTGTTGTTATGTAGACTGTAGTTACATTTACTTAACTAGTTGGTCCCTTAATATTAATTGCTTTCCCCCATCAGTTGCTTTGTAATTTAACAACTAGAAAGTTTGGAGCTTCTCTTTTCTTTAGTGATTACAATTGAAACCTATCTGTGTATCTCAATTCTTTGCCGCTTGCCCTCCCTTGGCTCGTTCAGGACCCCATTAGATTTGGTGGAGCATGTGGCTGAGTAGAGGATGATGGAGGGAAAGCTGCCTATACTGCCAAAGCATGAATATGATGGCTGGGAAGATGATGGGGGCATGGGTTGGTCAGCATATACTGCAGATAATTTTGCTATGTAAGCAACAATCACAGTTTTAAAAGTTCAATAACTTTACAATAAGTCCTGTGCCTTGGACTGAATGAAGCCCAAGCCCTGTTGAGCTGCATACTTAAAAGATCTAACAGACCACTTTTGGTTTTGCTTTCTGTGCAGCTATGCATTTTATTCTGTAGCCTGTGAGAACTAACTCTGGAATTACTTAGTCTGTAATGAAACATCATTTAAAAAGAGCTGCTGTTGTGCCAGTATGATTTATAATGTCTGTAGAAGAGATTTTCCTTCTGGCTTCAGAGATTATTACTACTAGTGCACTCTGTAGTCCAAAAGCTGAAGCAGTGGTACATAACAAGGACTGAAAGAGAAATTGTAATAATTTCTTGCTTAATGCAGTTAGGTTGGACGTCACTATTTTATTTTTCCCCAGGCCTTTCAAATCTGCATGGGAGTGAAGAAAGCTGTCCTCTGAACCATGCAAGGGGAAAGGGTTGTTATTAAGATGTGTGGGGCTGCTGCCTATTAAATCTGACTTGGAGAAAGAATCCAGTTTAAGTAAAAAGCCTTATTTGTAATCCAGGGCAGCCTTTTGCCATAGGAAAGTCTAAACCCAGTCAATTTTCATCCTATCTTTATAAATGATAACACTAAGAAAGTCTGGAATGGAATTGGCAGTACTTTTGTTAATAGGAGATGTTTTTAAAAACGCTATCCGTCTTTTTTACAAAATGTATACTCATTCATATTTGCAAATATCTTACATTATTTCCTTTCTGCTCTTTTTTCAGCGTCTTGCTCGTACTGGAATTATAGTTACTACTAGCGAAGCGATATTGCTGCAGCTGGTAGCTGATAAAGAACATCCAAAATTCAAGGAAATCCAAAATCTCATTAAGGCTAGTGCCCCTGAGTCAGGGCTTCTTTCCAAAGTTTGAAGCAGGCGTGGAGGAAGCAGATCTCACTGTCTTCTTTAAAGAGGATGGAAAGCTATAAGCGCACATGTACACCTTCTTTCGCTCAAAGTTTGGTAGGATTGTTAAAATAAAAATTGATATAGTTGTGCTTGACTTAGCAAAATTGTCTGGTTATATGTCCAGGTGCCAGTGTATTCTGTTTAGTTACAGCTGTCTGAGGTTTTCGGTACCATAGCACCCTTTTGTTGTCAAATTTCTTTATTTATTTAAAAAAAGAATTAACAGAGGTGCCTGCTAGTCCATACTATATGCTGATTGTAAGAGCTCCAAAAAATGCATATTTCTGTGACACCTCTTGATTCTGTGCTTTGCAGCTGTTCTGTGATGTCCTGTTTTACTTTTGGATTAATAGAAGATAATTATGTATTGGGTAAATGTGATGTGATGCTCTTTAATGTTCTATGTAAATGAAGTATTTTATTAGGGCGTAAGTTAAAACTGAGTAAGATGTATGAACTACATGTGCGCTTTTGTTCTCTAGGATAAAATTTAAGCACTTTGCTTCATAGACAAGACATAAATCAAGCAGCAGCTGATGTTTGATTGCCCTAGGTAGCTGAAGTCTACATCATGACTTTTGATTATAATGAAATTGACTGCCCAAGGCTGTACTTTACTTAAGTGTATACAAACAGAAAACTGTCATGTAATGAGTTCTTTATAAACAACTGGTGTAAACGCCTTCAGAACTTGCAAATATTACCAAAGCTTTAAATTGGAAATGCTAAGGAAGTTTAAGAATGAAAACTTTTCAGGTTTGAGTGCTAAATCAACTAATATGTTTAGGTTTATTTTGCTTTGTTTTAACCTCAGTTTAGTTCTATCCAATTTATTCAAGAGGGCTCTGAAAGAAGGCTCAGCTTCTCTGGGTTTTTGCGCTATTTTTGTGGGCTATAGTTGGGTGGAGTTTGAATAAAATCTGGCCTAAAAGCATTCTTCAGAAAATTAGCATCTTTAACATAATGGTATATATTTTTTCTATCTAGGACTGATCTTTTAACATGTGGTTGTTCATAAAGGCACTTCCTTCATGTTCTAGGGGATTAAACAATGTTGTATAAAGTTTACAGTGTGCCTGAGACATTTATTTTTTTAACAGAGTACTAGAAGATGTCATATTAATACTGAACTTTTTGGTAGAAAACCTCTCAAAGTACATGTATTGTTTTAAATATTGTTTTAAATTGCTTATTTTCCCCACAAGATGGCTCTAAAAGAATTGTTTAATAAATAAAAATTGTTTCAATTGTTTCATATAACCTTTATATGTTCAAAACAAATAAAGAGTTAACATTTGCTGTCTTTCTTTCACTTGTGATATTTATTGAAGAGCAAATCCTGAAAGCTGTGTTTGCCATGGACCTTATTCTGGTTTGTACAGCTGTGGAAGTTCTATGGATGTCATGGGAATTTTGTGTAAAGATCAAGGGTGGATAATGTCGAATGTTTCTTGTCTTCTGCATCTAGTTACAGTATTATTTAGCACTCCAGAATATGAGGAATGAACATTATGCTTCAAGCTGGAGGCCGAGATGCAAGTTGTGTTAAGAACCGTTGTTCTATATCACTGACCTACTTTTAACCTTCTTTTCTGGTATATTAATCATGTTTCTTAGCAGCATAAAGTTCACTTATATAAATCAACAGCTGTGCACAAAAATATTTTAAAATTTCTTATGAAATAATGAGTTTATTCTTACCTGTATGTGTTGATGGTACCAAGAGACAGTAATTGAAGGAAAAACTGTAGCATTTTTTTACACATTTATTTTTGGAACAGTATCAATTGCCTCAATAACAAATGCATGGATTTTTAAGAGATAATGGTATTGGTTACTAAAATGTTACCATTTTTATAGAAAAGTAAGTTGAAGGACTGATGTCACATCTTCCTTTACATTAATTCTTTTGCCACAAGGGGAATAATTTCATAGAAAGATGGCACTAGAGAAGAAGCTGTAAAACACATTGATATTCTCTGTGATGAGTCTACTTTTTATTTTCCTTTCATTTGCATAGCCTTCTGTGGCACACTAGATTTTTGTCAAGGCCCTTAATTTGTGGGGTTTTTTTCTCATAAGCTTAAATAATAATAATTCAGAAATACTCTGTGTTACCTTGCAAAACTGAGCTCTTAGATGTGAATTTTGGGGCAAAATTAATTCCTCTTTTGTTAGATGGGTGCATTATTCAGCATCACATGGATCATTCAGATGAGATTGTAAGAGTGTTTACTAAAAAAGAAAAAATCGTTGCCATATTTCTCTCATGTAAAGTTTATTCTCAGGGCATAATTTCCTTTGCTTCTTCATTGCCCTCACTCCTCTGTATTTTCTGTTATCTGACAAGTGGGTGTTGCCATGCAGTGGAACCGCAGAAATGAGTTGTTTAAGAAGTCTGTGGGCTGTTGCATTATCTAGAGTAAATACTGTTTTGCCCTGCAAGAATAGGAAATAAATTAATGAAATAATATAGGGGAGGATTGCTGAAGCGTATACTCAGGTGATTGTGTAGAAGCTCTTTGTCAAGCTTTTTTTTATTTGAAAACTTCACCACAGCTATGGCCAAGCAATACAATTGTCACCTGCTGTAGTTGGCGTCAACATAATTTCTCTATTCTTGCGTAAGTAGAAAGACACTTATTGATGGAGAAGTCTGGTTTATTTTCCCTTGTAGGAGCTGTGGTTCTATGCAAAGTTGCTAATACATTGTTTATCTCACTGCAGTGGCTGGTGTAAAAATGCTACACTAAGTATAGTAAGATACGTGTGTGTTTAGTTTTAATCTGCTAAATCCTTTCAAAGATGAGTATTTTTTTTCTTATTGGGACAGATTAGGTTTTGAGTTTAAAATGTGATCCTGTTTATTCACAGAATCATGGTCCTTTTTATTCCACATGCACGATAATTTTGTATGAGCTAAAGCAGGTAAGGTTTCCAGTAACCTTTGCAAAACCTGAAAACAGAGAATGAATAAAATATCAGCTGTTGTGAGCCAATGTTTTCTATTGTGGCTGAAGAAATTATGCTGTAGGACTTCTCCACCGTCATTTCTGCACTTGCCTGTCAATAGCTCTCAGGCAAATGTTCACTTAAATAAATCATGCTGCTTATTGTGTATGTTTCCTATTAGACATAGGTTGATGCCCTCTCTCAACTCCATGCCCTGCCCCCATATTTATTACTTTATCTAAACAATTACATTAACCTTTCAGGAGAAGATAATTCAGATCACTAATTTTGTACTGCTGCAGACTTTTAGGTAAGAGATGAAGGCTGGATGTTTGGTTGCTTTAAAAGCTTTGCTGCAATTAAAAATGAAATATTTACTGGAGCTGTGGAGCCTTGACAATGGCAAATGATGTTAAGTATGATAAGGGCTGTTCCTTTGGTAAGGGGTGATACCAGCTAGTACTGCTATGTAGTCCGCTTGTTCTTCAGAGTATTTTTCTACCACATTAAGTGCTACAGTAATGGCAGAAGATGGCAGTGATTTCTAGAATCTGGGGTTTGGTTGTTGGTTTGTTTTTTTTTTGCATGCTGGATTAGTTAGAGATAAAGTGTTCCAAATAGGTATAGCAGATGTCCTTCAAATAGGTTTAGAAAATCTGCTCTGTAAATGAACTATGACTGGAAATCCATGAAAAAAAGTTCTGGTTTGATTGTCCAGTGCTCATTTCATCTTAATAATTGGGATTCTTTTGTCAAACTGTTGTTAGCCTTGTCTGTAATCTCAAGTAGTACTTCTGGTACAGCAGAGATTGCAAATGATGGTATGTGCTTCTGCTCTTAGACACAGCTGTGCGTATACATAAACATAAGGCAGAATGTGGGGTCTGGTCTTTTATTACTCATTTGAATTGCATAACTTAGTTTTCCATATGAGATAAACGAATATTTGCAAAGGACTGCTGTGAATGGAGGGAATTTATTAAGTATTAGCATGCTTAGGTCGGCTTAATAGACTTACGAAAACCGCCAGGGTTGGCAGCTCTCCTGCCACTGACAGCATTAGGCTTTACTTTAATGAAACCCTTTTATCTGCTCAAGAGAGAAGATTGAGCAAACAAATGAAGAGAACAGTTAATAGAGGCTAGATGGTGAAGTGCAAAGACAAAATGGGAAAGAAAAAGTTTTTTAATTATTACTGGTTTGCTTCAGTATTTTTGCATGGGGATGTTAGGAAGCTGGCACATTGTTAATACAGAGTTACATACCTTAAGTTTACAAAAACTGAGTAAGTCACAGCAGCCATTGCTTCTATCTCGCTGTGCACTTAATTTCATTCCTGGACTGGTTTTACCTTGTTTTCATTATAACTGTCCAAAAAGCAGACTCTGCTAAGCTTTTTTTGGCTCTGAGTATCACAAAAATTGCCAACTGGAAGGGCAAATATTCTGCTATCAAATAAAAAAGGAGAAGGTGTTGGAGAAAGACTGGAGATCACCAAATAGTTGGCACTGATGTTCCCAAGGCAGGTATTACCTGTGCTCTGGCTTCGGGAGCAGGAGTACGTACAATTGAGACTTGGACAAATGAAAGTTTTTGGAAACAAAGATAGCTTATCATAACTGGAATGGTTTTACCTGTATAGGATATGGATTTTTACAACTGAAAGATCTCTGTACAGCTGAAAAAACTGAGTTAAAACTTAAGTTGGTGCCATTTATCTTGCACCATTGGGAGAAGGCAGGATTGTTAGGTTGAGCCGAAACCCATCAGAGCCAGCTTTTCAGTTCAGCTGAATTCTAAAAGCCGGATATTAAAATATTGTTCAGGCATCTAGAAAAGCAGATGTCTGGCTACCACATTGTTTCTATAGATCCCAGAGACTTACTAAATTAAATGTAATGCTGGCATTATTTTGAAGTTCAAATATCAGAACCATAGAATGGTCTGGGCTGGAAAGGACCTTAAAGATGATCCATTTCCAGCCTGCCTGCTATGGGCAGGGACACCTTCCATTAGATGAGCTTGCTCAGAGCTCCATTCAACCTGGCCTTGAACACTTTCAGGGATGGGGCATCCACAACTTCTCTGGAGAACATGTGCCAGTGCCTCACCACCTTACAGTAAAGAATTTCTTCCTAGTATCTACTCTAAATTTGCTGTCTTTCAGTTTAAAGCCATTCCCTCTAGTCCTATCATGCCCTTGTAAAAGTACCTCTCCAGCTTTTTTGTAAGTCCGCTTTAAGTACTGGAAGGTGCAATGAGATCTCTCTGGAGTCTTCTCCAGGCTGAACAACCCCAACTCTCTCAACCTGTCTGCACAGGAGAGATGCTCCTCCTATAGACTTGTCTAGCAGTTCTGCACCATCCTTGTGTTGGGGGCCCCAGAGATGAGCACAGTACTGCAGCTGGGTTCACAACCTGTTTGTGTTATTTGTGTCCCAGTAAAACATATCAGACATTCTGACCTTCGGATTTTGGTCCAGAATTTAAAGAATTCATTGGGTATGTTAATAATTTCAAAGGGACTTGAATTGAGGCATTGCAAACAGGGAAGACTTCGTAAAGTAGGAATCTTTGCTGATGGGAAGAACCAGGGAATAAGCTAAATGTTCAGCAGAGTGTTTAACCAACTTGTGGCATCAGTATTTCCACTTTAGGTCTCTGAATAGATTAAACCCAACAAACTTAGAGTCCTTTCAGCCATTATCTATTTTTTGTGTGTATATACACACAGTGGCATTGTTTAGTTTTTTATGTTTGTACGAAGGCGCTGAAAATCTTGAGGGTTTGTCATGTTGAATTACCCTGCTAGATGTTCCTAGTCAAAATTCTTTTGTCCAAGCAATCAATGGATTACCTGTTTTCTGCTAGCAACTTCAAGGCTATGACAAAATTCTTATGGGAGAAAGGCAATTTAAATATGGGTAAACAATGCCGTACAGAGAAGTGTTGTCACTGAAAGCAGGGTAAATACAGATTCATGCTCTTAGTGCCTAGTACTTCCATACTGCTGGTGCCATTACTTGCAATCCCTATACTCTGTGCGTGCACAATTTTACTTGTGTTTTATAGGTGTGTCTGGGATAATAAGTGTGATTTAAATAAGCAGTTTCACTAAAATTATTAAAATCACCAGAAACAACATATCATAGGAGATATATTACTTATAATCTAGTAAACCCATGCTAACCAGGTAGACCACAGTACTGTGTTTCTGTATGATGTTTCTTTATGCAAAAAACCCACCCATGGTAAAGGTTGTAACTTGTATTCCTGAAACTTCTATTGCAAGTATTAGTGTATAAAAAGTTCCAAGCTGATTAGTATACTAAAAATTCCAGGATACGTATGTAATTAAATGTGTAAAATCTTAATCACATGTACTGTATCGGACTTTCACAGTTTAATTCAATGGGCCAGGCTGTTGGTCTTCTGTTTGATTGGAAATGTGCCCTTTGCTGAGCTCTGGTGTAGTAGCTTGGAGGCCAGGACATTGTTCTGCTCTCGGCTGGGACTGAGGCTCTGATGGTGCTGATAACTGAGGCTCTGATGGTGCTGATGGTGCTGATAACGGTGAGCTGCTTGATCCATGGGTGGCTGTGACTGGAGGTGACAAGGAGTATTGATGCCAGGGACAGCCAAAGGCTCAGAGCAGGCTTTGCCAGCTCCAGGAGACAGACTTTTGCAGTTCACAGTATCAGTCACTCCAGGGAAACATTGCAAGAAGCCTGTGAGAGCAAAATAGCAAGTTTCCTCCAAGGAAGCAGTAGTTGAATGCTTACATCTCTCTCCTGGGGTGACATTAAAGGGAGGAGAGGCTAAAGTCTGCTATAGAACCACTCTTCCCTCCTCGGTGATAAATGTCTCCTTATAATTATCTGAAGGTCGAGCAGAAGACTGAAACTGAAATGCTAAAGAACATCAGTTTTATTGTTTCAGACAGTTATTTTACTTTAATGAGTACTCAGGAGGATACTCAATCTGCAAGAGTTCAGCCCAGCGGCAAATGACTATTCAAAGTTCCCCAAATACTGAAGTTTGACCAATCTCCAGCCTGTAAAGTGAGATGGGGTTAGAAAATTTTCCTGAAAAGTCAGGATTTGAAGATGTCACTGTGTTGTGGGATTCTTAACACAGAAGTGCACAATCCGGCCTTAGCTTAGCTGAGCAGGATAAGCAAGAAGGTAAATGTGTCCTTGAAATGCAGCTGTGGCTAATTAGCTACCAAGTGTGGGCAATTCCAAGCATGTAAACAATTGAGTTGTGTGAACAGCAAGTAAGAATCTTAAAGGAGCAGAGCCAGCAGAAGCAGCGTTTGTATGATAGCTTACCATTGCCCTAAGTGATTCGTTTAGATGTGTAAACAAGTAGCCAGTAACCAATCTACTGCTTGGATGTAGAGAAGTAGAAAATGTATATAAGTAGCCTTCTGATGTGTAATAAACGGCTTTCACCTGATCACATTGGTCTGCATGTGATTGACCCGAGCCTCCGCAACATCACTGTATTATATTAAATGCGTCTGTCTAATCATGTATCTCTGAAACATGGTTTCTCCTATTAAAAGTGTCATAAGTTCATTCGAAATGGCATATTTTACTATATTTTATTAATATTAAAAATTACATTCGTATTATCATTAGTTTAAAACAATTGGGTAACAGAGAGCAGGTTTACATATTGTATTTTCTGATGAGAAAAGCTAATGTTTTAACATTTTCATGTTAAAAAACCTCCCTATTTCATACTCCACATATGGAAAGGAGAATGGCAATATCTGCATTCCACGTTATTAATTATCTAAAATCCATGCAATCACAGTGGAATACTGATTAAAAAAGCTGAAGTGTTACACAGAAGTAATTCCCTCTATGAAAAACCTGATTTGAGCTTGCAAAGAATAATAACTTAAAATATTTCCTGTAATGCATTGTGGTAGAAGAAGCAGATTAGGATGTGTAACACAACACCACACCCTGCAGGGATACGCAGTTTAGCAATGAAGGACAATAATATGAAGGTGGTTAAAATTATTTGAACGTGACTGTTTTTTCTTATATATAGGTTAGTTCATGTAGATGATCTATATTTCAACTCCTCATTATCAGTATAAATTATTGGGAAATAATTTCTGCATAATTTGTAACTTGTGCTCCAAATAGAATTTAGAACTTGTTTTTTAACATCACCATTATTGAATAGAAACTTCAAATTTTCTCAACATGTGCTTTCATTATGCCTTTACACTGAAATACCAATGAGTCACAGAGGCCAGTCTGATTTGAGATAGATTGTCCAGTGCCTTGGTGATCCTGCACCAGTGCTTCACAGCCATGCCAAGGAGCTCTGAGGCTACTCTAGTCCAGCTGCTGGTGCAAAAGTGTGTCTGTGACAGATGCCACATAAAGTGGACCAAAATATCTGAACAGCTTTTGAAACAGCTTTTAACACACCTCAGTGACTGAGCAGAGACGTAATCAGGCCTTCTGAATTACATGCCTATAGAAAAAGATCGTTAAGGGCTGAATTCCTGCCTTTTGTTGTTCTGAAAGTTCTTGTTGTCTGTTCTCCCAAGCTAATTGATACGTAGGACATGACTGCTCAACACATTGCTTACCTCCTGACATTATGGACTTGAGGAAAGCACATTCAATTCCCGGAAAGGATCTGGTGGCAAAGTGGAATTTAGGGTATCAGGTGGGGCACAGCACCAGACTTTTTTTTTGTGTTTGTCCGGGGGTGACATTATGAAGGCACTTTATTCCTTAACCGTCTGCTTAATGCCCAGGGCTGCTGTGCTTTAAGATGCCTCCACCACTTATTCCATACCGTTGGCTTAATGCCCAAATCAATAAATATAAGCTCTAAACACCAACATTTATACATATATATATAATTATATACAAACAGTGGCAGCAGCATTCATAACACACATATATAGTCATTCCAACATTAAAAGGGGTTTTCACCCAACATCAAATCTCCTTGTGGTACACAACATGTCTCTTGCTCTTGTTCTTCTTCATCAGTGACACCAAAGCTTTCACCTTCAGGCCAATTCATGGTTATTTCCAAAATCCCAGGGCGGTTCGGGTTTTCAGTACGGGCATGTTTTGTTATGAGGGCAATCCACTTGCTCCATGTGGCATCGTCGGCATGGTGGGTAGAGGGAGCCTTTGCTTTGAACATCCACCTCAGCACCGGTAGTTGGGGTGCGAGGAGGAGTTGTGCCTCAGTGCCAGTGACCTCTGAGGCGGCTTGGATTCCTTCATAGGCTGCCAGGATTTCCTTTTCTGTTGGGGTGTAGTTGTCTTTGGACCCTCTGTCTTGGACTCCATCTTATACTGGAGCTCCAGTATGTCTGGCATGGCCGGCTAGCTCAGTCAGTAGAGCATGGAACTCAGTCCCAGGGTTGTGGTTTTGAGCCCCACATTGGGCGCAAAAATATCTTGTCTAGGTTTTGGAGACAAAGTTTTCAGGAGGAGATGCTTGGAGATGGGTGCCTCCTCCTGAAGGGAAAAAAGGGCTTCCCCTCTTCCCTCCACCAATGAAACAAATTAACCGCAGCAGATAAAAGTGGAAAAACTGAACTATTTATTAACACAAAAAACCTAAACTATTTATTAACACAAAATATAACTGGGAAAAACAAAGAGGGGAAAAAAGGAAAAGAGTGCCTGCAAGGAGCAGATAACCGGTTTCCGTGGTCTCCAGGAAGGTGAGTCCACTCAGCAGCCTAGAGGAGCGCAGATGGAAAAAGAAACCTCATTGATTCTTGAACACCAGTCCTCCTCCTTGCAGCAGATGAAGCTGATGGAATCCAGTGGCTCTGCCCCTTCACCACCTGGTGTGGATCCTCCTCGAGTTCGGAGCACACCCGGGGCCACCCCGCGGGCTCCCCGGGCTGGAGAGGAGGGAAGGACGATAGGGAGGCCAGGGGAGGAAAAGAACAAACAAATGAAACTGTTTTCCCAAGCTGGCAAGGAAGAGGAGGGCAGTCAGCAGCACCGCGGTCTCTCCGTCTCTCTCTCCATCCCCTGTCCTCTCCCCAGCCGTTGGACCGAGCCCTTCAACAACACCTGCGGGTGCTGGTTTGGCTGAACCAACCCTGGCTCCGGCCCTGGTCCTGGGTCCGTGGGCTGTGGAACTGAGCTGCCGTGTGCGGCCGCAGTTCAGCCCTGTTCAACCAACACTGGCTCCAGCCCCACCCCGGGTTCGTCTTACAGGCACAGCAGCCCTGGGCATTAAGCAGACAGCTCAGGAATAAAGTGGCTTCATAATGTCACCCTAGGACATTATTGCACTGATTTAAGATGCTCCTTCAGAACTGTGATATACAGAAGAGGAAATCACTGTAGCCAAACCTTAAGATTGGTGTAGGAATGGTAAGAATTTCTGCCATCATAGACTTCTTTATTTCACATTTTAAATATTGTAGGAAATTTTGTCATTGAATGTAGGAAATCCAGGATATGCAAGTATGCATAAAATAGAGAAGAACAGAAGTGCAGAATTCAAATCCAAATGCCAGTGGGGTCATACAGCCTTTAGCAGTGGAATGCAGTACTTACATACCTGACTAATTCATCCACAGAAAGAATTTGATGCAAAGTGAGGAAAAGATAGGAAGTAAAGGTGACTTTACAGTGACATTCACAGAAAATAAGATTCTTAGTGAAACTCCGTTTTAATATTATTACTGTCTGATGCAACCGCCTGCTCCCATAAATGCTTTCAAAGAATGTGTCTTCTCTTTTCCTTACATGTGTATGGAACAATGAGAGATTATTCCTTACTGAAATAAAAACCAACAAAGAAAAAATTCAGAGTGCATAGAAAGTGGAAACAAAAAGTGTACATGCAGAGAGACTAATTCTTCCCAGCAGGGTTTTTGCAGGCATTCAAGTAAAATATGGGACAGTATTCCATAGCTTATCTCACACCACAACCTGTTTCTGAATATCAATAGAATACATGCAGTAGAAAACAATTAGAATAGTATTTTCAAATGTAACTTGAGTTTGTATACATACTAGAATTTATTGAAAGCATCCACTTTACAGATGAAGGAAGTCTATTTAGAAACTTTAAAAATTTCAGTTGCTAAAAAAATGTGGATTATTTCAAACTGTTCAGTTTTGGACTGATCCTGCCCAGGTCATCAGTGTTGTAAGTCTATAACCTGTGTATGCACACAAGTAAATATTTATGACAATCTTTGCCCTTTCACAAGTATGTGTTTCTATTATTAAAGTGGACTTTTTTTAATCTTTGGACTTTGTCATCTTTTGTTCTGTAGCTAAGAGGAAAATAAGATATCTCCCCACTGGCCTCTGATCTTCCACTGAAATTGCTAGACATCACTCACCCGCGACTTAGTTTCTTTGAGGATTTCGTTCTGGAACCCAGATTATGCCACCAGTTTATTTGGGTTAAGGATTTAATTCTGGAATCCAGATCATGATACCAATTTATTTGAGTTAATGATTTGATTAACTCATGTCTAATCTCATTGATTGCAAAGAGATTAGTCATTTCATGGAATGCAACACTTTCACCATGTGTTCCTCAAAACAAGCTAAAATACTCCCTACTACTGCTCATCACAAATCCTCAAGATCTTCCACTGTCTCCACAATCTGTAGTAAGTTATGGGGTTTTTTACCTAGGGAAAGTAAATAATCTTTACTTTCTTGAATAATGTGTGGAATAAACAGAAGCAATTACATTCTCCCCACCAGAATAATAAATACTATTTAGCAATTTTTATTAATACCAAATGCACTTTTTTTCCTGAAAGTTCTAGGTAGCTGCATTCTTTTTATTGTTACAAGCAACCTTGCAAAGACTCAAGTATTCTTCTAGTCTTTTTCAAAACCTGATGAAGTTATCTATTGCTGTCCTGTAAGAGAGAAAGGTCAGTTCTGCATTACCATATTGCATTTTACCCCATCCTTGAAAGACAAATTGATAGTATTCAAGGATCAGTGACAAGGGAGCCCAGAAACTCGCCAGACTGGCATTATTTGCTTCCTATATGCAGCAATATAGTGAAGTGTCCAGTCCGGCTGGGTTTAACTGTGTTAAAGTGGAGAGCTCAGTTGGTCACAGTTGAGAGACAGCTTGGAAAGCGTTTCCTTACTGTTATCCAATTGTTAGCCATTATTTTCAAACTGAAGGGCTGATGTCTGGCTGTGTCTTATTTTGGATGTTGTAAACGTTTAGGAGGCCCAAGCTCAGGCCAAATAGTCAGCGTGAACATAATTTTTAAATGGTTGGCGTTTTTAAACCAGTGGGATGAAAGGAAATATTTGCTGTCTATAAGAGCACCGGGAGATAAATCCTAGGGAAAAAGAAGAAAGCCATCAGAGCTTTAAGAGTTATAATCACAAAAGAAAAAGACATCAGCCAGGAGAGGTTTCAAACAGGAAATTAAAGACAATTGCAAATCATCAGAAGAATGTGTTTTTGAAATACTCCTCCAGTGGAAATGGCAGCGCAAACTCTGACTATTTTCAGATAAAATATGCATGTGTTTCCTACATGTCAAATCCTGCTAATAAATAGGAATATAAGATAAATTTGCTTCCAAAAGTCAGTAGCTGTTTAAAATTTAAATGGTGAGCCAAGCTCTGAATATTTGACAGTTCATGGAGACAAGCACTTTGCATCTGCACAGACCATCTGAGGCTGGCAGGCCTTCTCACATTTGCACTGAGATCTTTGATGGGTCAAGACTGTAGCACTCAGCCAGCACTGTTTCAGACAAAACTCCCAACAAGCTGTAAGATTTTTATGAGAAAAAAATCAGTCCAGGAGGTGAATCCAAATCCCCTAATAGGCTCAACAAATATAGAAGTTATAAATAAACTTTTGTTTCTGTATGGATACGTAAGTCATTAACCTGTTTAAAAAGATATGATTATTTTATCGCTTTTTAAAAATTCGTATTTATGTTGCAGGACAGTATATCCTGCCAGATCCGAAAGCCTAGGAGAGGCAATGCTGCTATCCCTGTGTCCAACCAAAGGTGAGGCTGGAGATGTGTTCCCAGAAGGCAGATACACATAGGATGTCTGACACACACCACATACCTGCCAATACCCACATCCAGATAGACCCAGAGCGCTCACACAGACGCAGACTACACTGAGTGTGTCATTCCACTCTCCTCGCCAGGCGAGTAGGACAGGGGTCAACAAGTGACAAAATACACACACTTGTGGGCAAGGTGTGTCCCTTTGGTAGTTGTCTTAGACCCTGAGTGTGACGAGCCACTGGCCCTTGATCCCGGTGTCCCCAGCTGCTGCCATCAGGACACACAACCCTTGAGGTTTCAGCATCACACCAGCACACACACATGCACACAGAGCTGTCAGTATGACAGAGCAAGGAGGGACTCTGGTGAGCATCTCAGACAGGCAGCACTGCGTAGGGGCACGGCATAGTTGACTAGCATGGCCAACTATTTACCTGTCATCAGCCACTTTTGCCCCTTCTCTCCTGATTTTCCTATTCCTGGTCCTCCCCAAATCACCTCAACCTCTAATCCTTTCCCAAACATCTCACAGTAAGTCCTTCGGGACCCCAGGCTGCTCTTCCCTTGCACAAAAAACATGTCCTCAACCCTTGGCAGCAGGTCCTCTCAATCAGAATCATAGAATGATAGAATCATTAAAACTGGAAAAGAACTCTAAGACCATTGAGTCCAACCTTTGACCAAACACCGCATTGCCAGCTAGACCAGTGCACAAAGTCCCACATCCAGTAGTCTCTGCAACACTTTCAGGGATGGTGACTCCAGCACCTGGGCAGTCCATTCCAATACTTAACTACCGTTTCAGTGAAGAAATTTTTCCTGGTGTCCAACCTGAACCTCCCCTGGTGCAGCTTTGGCCTATGACCTCTTGTGCAGCAGCTAGTTGACTAAGAGAAGAGACTGATTCCCACTTAGCTACAGTCTCCATTCAAGTAGTTTTAAAGAGTGCTCAGGTCTTCCTTGAGTCTCCTTTTCTGCAAGCTAAACACCCCAGTTCCCTCAACCTCTCCTCACAGGACTAAATCTCCAGACCCTTCTCCAGCTCTGTTCCCTACTCTGGACAGACTCCAACACTTCAGTGTCTTCCTTGCAGTGAGGGATCTGGAACTGAACACAAGATTCAAGGTGCCCTGGAGGTAGGTGGTCCTATTGTTAAAGACCGGGGCCAGCAAGAAGTACCTCAGTCTTTTCATCATCCTTTCTTACAATGTTGCACCCGCAGTGCAATAGAGAGTAGAGGTTTTCCTTGGCCCTCCTTTTGTTGTTAATGTATTTATAAACACACTTCTTATTGTCTTTCACAACAGTGGCCATATTAATTTCTAGTTAAGCTTTTCCCTTTCTAATTTTCTTTCTACATGACCTAAAAAATCCTTGTACTCTCCCTGAGCTGTCTGCCACTTCATCCAAAGCTCACACACACTATTTTTTCCCCAAGTTACTGCTAAAGCTCCCTATTTAGCCAGGCTGGTCTTCTTCCCCACCAGGTCATCTATTGGCACATGAGGATGTCCTGCTCCTGAGCCTATAAGATGTCTTCCTTAAATTACGTCTGGGCTTTCTGGATCCCTTTGTTATTAAAGGCTGTTTCCCAGGGCATTCTCTGAACCAGTATCCTGAGCAGGCCAAAGTTAACCCTCTGGAAGTCCAAGATCCAAGCATTTTGATGATCCTCTTCCTTACTTCTCCAAGAATCAAGAACTTCTAGGACTGATTCTGTGGTCACTGTGCCCATGGTGGCTCCCAACCACCACACGTCCCAGAGCTCTTCTCTGTTTGTAAACAGCAGATCTGGCAGGGCACTGTCCTGGTAGATTCCCTTACCAGCTGTGTCAGGGCTACCTTCCACACACTCCAGGAACCTCCTAGGCTGCCTCCTCTCCACTGTGCTGGGTTTCCAGCAGACATTAGGCAAGTATAAGTCTCCCGCAAGAACAAGGGCTAATGATCACAAAACATCCACTGATAGAATACCTCTCCTGCCTCCTCACCCTGGCTGGGTGGTCTGCAGCAGACTCCCAGCAGGATCTCTGCCTTGCTGGCCATCGCTGTGATTGTCACCCTCAGGCACTCAGCCTTAGCCCCACTGTCCCTGAGCTCTGTGCAGTCGAAACTCTCCCCAATGTACAGAGCCCCCCAGGGCCTTTCCCCCTCGCCCGTCCCTTCTGAAGAGCTTGTAGCCATCCACTGCAGCACTCCAGTCATCCCACCACATTTCCATGGTGATAACTGTGGCACAGCTTCCTGCTGCCAATGCTTTCCATGCTGGGTGCACTTCAGCTGGGCTGTTGATGTCACCCCCAACAATGGCGTGTCACCCCAGGCTCATCTCTAGCTATGTTGGTCTTGTCCCTTTGCCCCTTTAAACCTGCTCAATCAGCAGGGCCTGCTCATGGGCTAGAATCCTTTTCCCCCCTTTTATACAGGTTAATCCCACCTGTCTGCAGCAGGCCTGGTGCCATAGAAACTATCCATGATCAAAAAAGCCAAAATTCCTTTAATAACATCAGTCTATAAGGGAGAGTGAGAAGCATGACCTGGAGGTGCACCTGATGGCTAGTGATGGGTTTTCTGTCAGATGCAGACTGGAGTGGTCCCGTGACAGCCCTGGGAGGGCCATGGCAAAGTGATTTGTTCCTCAGGAGGCTTTGATTTCGCTTCCTGCTTGGCATCCTGCCACTAGGATCCTCAGGGCTAGTGCTGTGGGCTTTTGATGGGCAGGTGCATCCATCAAAAACGCATGTTTCATATTTGGGGAGTGCCCCTCCTGCTGTTGTCACTCTGTGCTCCTTGGTGCGTGTGCAGATGAGCTTTATCACATAGCCTAATAAAATCAGTTCGGTAACCAGATATTTACAACGTTCCATACATGAAGAAAGCAAGCACTAAACAAAAATTTGATGACAAATTGTCTTTCACCTTTCAACACACATGCCTGTGAACACCCACATAGTACTGCAGGGAAATGACTTGTTACATTGTGGTCTTCCATCTTTGCTTGAGGGAAAGCAAGTAAGCATGACAAAAGAAGGAGACAGTGCTTCCATTTTTTCCAGGGTTCTTAGCTCTAGTAAGTCTACCATTAGTTGCTCCATACTGCCTCATAACTGGCTTTTAAGAATTGAGTCTCTTGGCATTGTTTACTATTGTCTGAGAAGATGAGAACAGTAATTAATAAGTATTCAGCCTGGGGAAAAATTGTCTGCATGAGAGGAAATTATAGACTGGGAAAGCTGGGTTGAGCAGGCAAGGTTGATAAAAGACTGAAAACCCATTAAATTCAAATGACAATTGACAAAATTAGTCACACTAGTATCTCTAGTCCTATGAAGAAAAAAAGAAATCAGTTCCATTCCCTACAATTTTTCTTCTGTTTTCTGAGTACCTGACAAAAAAGGAAGGTAGAGATTGCTTGCTTGTTTCGTGCTGGCTTTGTAATTAAGATTTTTAATTTATATTTAAATTTTTTATTTAAAAAATGTTAAACAGTATTATCTTTGAAAATAAACACATATTTCAACAAGAGTAGCAATGACTTATATTGAATATGTTCATTCCCACAACATTACAATAATTCTGTTTCAAGGGTATTTTTTTGCAGGATTATACATCTTTGGATTTTTCATATGTAAATGGAAACGTGTCATCATTAAAACAAGGTATCACATTTTGAGGTCTTAGATTAAAAAAATTAATTTTCAGCAGAATTGACTTCAGTTGTATTACAAGTATGCTGCTTTTTAAATTTTTTTTTTTTTTTTTTTTTTTTTTTTTTTTTTTTTTTCCTTTTATTTTTCCTTTTTTTCCCTTTTTTTTCCCAGTTTTTCTTTTTCATATTTCAAAATTACATGTGCTCCTGAATACTTCAAGTAAGTACTAGTGTTTCTTTGGGACATCTCATTACAAGTGTAGTTTATCACATGGGAAATTTATTCTTTACGTTCTTTCTTAACTTGCTTGCATACTTGGTGTAGGTAAAGCTTATTTACTGTAGCAGTCCTGAATTGAAAACTCTGAATTTTCAAGACTAAATATAAAACTCCTTTGTTTTCTATTTTTGAATCCCCCCAGCATACATGCAAACACACACATACACACGCACGCCTTAACTGGGGGATTTTGGGGGCACTTCATAGCATTTTAGGACTTCTAGAATGTCTCAGCCTTAGAAGCCAGTGTCCCTCCCAGCAGCTTATAGATATATAGATCTATATCTATGTTGTTGGACTAGATGATCTTTGAAGGTCCTTTCCAGTCTAAACTATCCTGGGATTCTATGGTTATTCATTTACCTTCATAGGTTTTTGCACAAAAGCCTTGATGCTGCAAACCTGTGGTGTAGGTCACTCTTAACTTGCATGATAGGTGATCCTGTTAGCATTGGTTAGCTTTCAACTACAGTACCTTGACAGTGATAACAATGATTTCTTAACAACTTAGTGCTAAGGCCTTGAGTACTTTTAAAAAACTTAATGTCTGTTTTAAATCTTTATGTTTAAATGTAAATTCTGCTTTCCACGTGCTGCTCAGTTTTGTGACATATTTGTTCTGCTCTAATGTGGCATGTAGTCTCCTGCCCCCGTGCTAGGACATCTTTTGTGGTCTTGCAGATGATAAGAGTATTTTCTGCTGCCTTTACAGAAGGAGAACTGGATGGAAAATGTGATGGCACAGAAAATGTGAGTCCACATAGTCTGATTGTGGACAACAGCTCATTCCGACTCTCTTCACTAGACAGACACACATGGGAGACACTTAAGAGTCAGATGTCTTGCAGCTGGAAGACATAGACAGATACACACCAGGCTACATGAGGTCAGCAACACACTTACAACAATTTCTTGAATTTAAGATTGATATTTATTTTTGTCAATATATTTGATTGTGCCTTTGTGGATTTTAAAACCACTAATTAATAGATATCGAACAAGATGTGAAACAATTTTTTGCTTTCAAATTCAGACTGAGTAGACATAAATAACAATTTAAAGAGAATCTTTTAATGTAAAGGATTGCACATGGTATGTCTGTAATGCACAGATTTTGATGTTAAAATTTAATGAACATTTGATGTTCTTTTTGTAACGAAGATCTAGGCTGCCCACACATTTAAAAAGCAGTTATTTCGTGCTTTAAGATAAGGTAACAGAAGTTACTTCAACCAATAGTTGCTGTAATATATGAAATCTGTATATATAGTGGACAATAAGCTATTTCTCACACACTTCCAGAAACTAAAATTAACATGCTCAGAGCTACGTGATCAGCTACAGTTGGATTGTGATATTTAAAGGCAAACCACATTCTGTTAATACAACCCACAAGGTATGTACCTGTTCTCAGGATCATCTTTAATGTGCACTCTTAGGTTAATAAGTAACTGTGTGAACGGTAGAGAAAGACACTCTGGAAACAGGCACATGCAGTACTTTGGAAGGCATTAAATGCTGAACAAATGAAGAGATGGAGCAAAGTACAACTGGGCAATGTTTCACAGGTAAATTTGGACTCCGAGGACAATGTTTTTACAGGATATGTTTAACCCTTGGATGTATAACCAGCCCAGGCTTACAAAACATATGTATTTACAGATGAACTAGTTTCGATTTGTAGATATTTTCATTTGGGACAATAGTTTGGGCATCTTTATAGCTAAACCTGCCAAAAAAGCCACTGAGGTACAGTGAAAAACATGCAAGTGTGTTTGATATAATATTATGATTTCTGAGAAAAATTACTTCGTGTAGAGAAGACCAGTCCTTAAATTCTCCCCTATGATGTTAGAATTTGTTTATATTTTTCTTTTCCTGAGAAAATATATAGAATCTGATAGTACACAGTAATTTGAAGAAATGGGATTTTATTAATCTTTGGAGAAATTCACACTTTTAAATTCCTCATAAGCTCTGTCTGTTATCTTGTGCTGATTTGGTTTTCTGTGGTTTCTTAAAAGAAAAAGATACTATTTTTCCTACTGGAAAATAAATTGGAAATAGAAAAGTCAGGAAGAATCGATTTTTTGTTACCACCGTGCTTGGTCTTCACTAGAAAATTGATGAGGTTCTGCCTGAGAAATTTGTTAAAAGGAAATATAGCTGAGAACCTTTTAACTTACGACCTAGCAAAGAAACATGGGTGGAAAACAACATGTTCATTGCCAAGATGCAATCAGTAAACACAGGCTGAAGAAACATGAAGCACGTGAATTCTCTATGCATTTCAGAGGCCATAAAACCATGATAACGATTTAAATAACTACTTGTGTACCATGGCTTAACAATCCTATGGAGACATTTCCTAAAGGAGAAGCTACATATGAAAACAAGCTACTCATAGAACTGTCCTGGTGTTTACTTCCGCTATTTTTTAAGACTGTGTGTCAAAGGTCTCTGAAGAAAAGCTTTCCCATATAGCGACTGAATTGATACACTGAACCCAATTATGCTTTGTTTCTTGAGATAATAGTAAAGATACGTGAGAAACGATTAGATAGCACAGATCCTTTAGGGCATGACATGTAGAGTGTGTGCTTTACAGGACATTTATGTGTCTGGCCTCTGCTGAATGAGAGACCTGACTGTGCACCTTTTACTGCCAACCACCTGTCTGCCACAGATCTGACTTTTGGACATTAGGTATCAGAGCACCTATTTCCTTTGCAGTAACAGTCAAGGGCTGGGCCATTCACATTGCAATTACAATTCCTCCTTCAATGCTGTCTAGAAAAAAGGGCTAAAATTTTATCCATACTTTCATGGTGACGTTGATTAGATAGATAGGAACCCAAGAAGGATTTTCTATCAGAGAAAGAGAAATGGTGCGAGAAGGAGCTTGGGGTATGCTGTCTCTGAGACTGGTTCAGAAGTGAGTGTTGTAAGCCTTTGTCTAACAGGTTTGGTTAAAATACAGCATCCAAAAAGTTGTTTTCTTTTGTACCTGGAAGAACCACCTTCTTGAGTGGTTTCAAACTTTCCTCTTATTGTCTGATTTGTTGCCAGTGACATCTTGTATCAGGAAGGAAAATCAGGTCCCTAAACTTGCCTTTTAGGTTACCTTGATTTTGGAAACATGTGTGACATTCCCTTATCCCTAAATGTTCCTTTTCCTATATGAAATGTACTAAACTGCTTCTGAGTTCCTCACGCAGAGCCTGCTTCATGCCCTTAGTTGCCCTTTTTGCCTCTTGAACATTTTCAGCATTAATGTATTCTGCATGGAATGAGGGGACTGGAACTGCATACAGTGTTGACAGAGACAGTGAACCAGGGCTTTATATGGTGGCACTATGATGTTTTCTGCTTAGTTTGTCTGTTTTGAGTCTGCAGCAGAAGACAATGCTTTTATTTAATTTCTAACCCCAAAGTCCTGCTTTTCAGGAGTGGTAATGGACACTTCCCTTCACCTCCATTTCTCTAAGTAGGGTTGGGATTGTTCCTGCCAGTATACATCACCTTGTATTTACGGATACTGCCTCTCATTCACGCTGTGTTTTGTTGCCCACTAATGGATTTAGTCTGGTGTTTCTGCCATTCTTCCCTTCGCCCTTGTAATCACAGGTTTTTTAAATTGATTCAGCAAGCTGTTACCTTATACACATTTTCAGGTCATTTTATCCACATATTTCATGTTACTTGCTTTTTCTCATGAATTTACTGTAGTATTATATAACTCTTCTGTAAAAGCAACCTTCCTTTACTATAGAAAGATCCCGTGAAAAAACACATTTTGTTGCTCACCCTTATTGATTTGCTCTTCTTACTACTGAAAACACATGACAGAATGGCTTTTAAAACTTAGAGAAAGACATAAATCCTGAAATATGAGCTTATATTTAATTTGTGTTTTAAAAAACCCAACCAAACCAAACTCCCAAACATGTCAGCTCACAAGATGCAAACATTATCTGGAAGACGTCTTTTTGAAACAAAATGCCTTATGGAACAACTTACACAACATGTCCTGCTTCAACGACAGGTTCTGATGTAAGTATTTGCTTGTAAAGATGTCTCTATGGTATTCCAGAAGCTGGAGGATATGCCCAATACCAAACAATTAAAACCCACAGCATGGAAAGTGGCGGTGGAGTTATGACTGGAGTAAAAAGAACACATTTTTAAACCTAGCTCTTTGGTGAGATGTCCAGAAGTAGGGACAGAAGGCTTTTAGATCTGATTAAAACATTCAAAAATTAAATGGTCTGAGAAAGAAAACAACCCTGTTTTAAAGGCATCTGGTAGGATTAGAGTTAGAAAGAACAGGATAAGATATGATTTGCTACTTAAGAGCATAAGTGATGAACAAATGAACATACTTCATCAAAACAAGTCTTGTTTTGATGAGGTAAACCAAAACAAATCTTTCAAAAACAGTTTCATCAGGGTGGCATGTGTTGTAAGAACTGCATTTTAAAATTTATTGTGCTTTGCCTTTATGGGCTGCTTTATCTCTAAAAAAGAAATGTTCCCCTGAAATTATTGAGTTGGATTAATATAAGCCGTTTTTCCATTCCCTGTGCTGACAAAGAACCACTCACTAATTATCACAGGAAGCCACCTTGTCCAGGAGCACTTATGAAGCACATCTTTTCAATTTACACTGATTTCTTGAAAAAGGCAAGAAATTCTTTCCTATAAAGACTATGCAGTCAATGGAATAGAAATCCCACCTTATCAGAAAGCCCGTGGAATATCAAATACCTTTTCAAGAGCAAGCAGAAGGAGCAGGAATAGGCCTCCATGTTGCCTTTCTTCTTCCTCACTGTGTGCCACTCTCTCCTTAGAGGTTTATAATTGACAAGATTTATTTTCTGGAGGAAATGCAGAAATATCTTGACAGATGTGTACTTCTGTGCATAGCATTTTCTAAGAGAAATAGAATTTCCAGAGATTCAAGAGGGATACAGATCCCTAATTCCACATGGCTTAATCTAGTCTAATCATAGTCTCTCCACTGAAATAATAGCAGAAAATATTAGTGGAGAATACATAATGTAGAGAATGTGGTAGCTTTCATGTAAATTTTCGAGGTGAACTCTGCACTTTCATGCTCATCCAATTGGCCTTCAGGGGAATACTTCTCTTTTAAAGACGAGTCCCAAAAGCAGAACTGGACATGAAAACGTCACATTGTTCGAACCAAACCACTTACCACACCATTTGAGAGGGATGTCCAAGCCATATGTTCAGGTGCCTGAAGGGCCACCTCCCCTCCTTATCACACCTCCTCAGCAACCTCCAGAATCTCCACTGAACCACAGATAGAAGACTTTATTTCCATGTCCTTTGTCTAGACTTTTCAAAATCCCATCTCTTTTAAAGGGTGTTAAGAATTCCTCTAATGCTGCCATCGGTCACAGTATCAGTGTGAAGATTCAGGGGTCTCACTAAAAATATAACCAAATTACAATCAAGCTAAGATGAAATTAAAAATTATCAACAAACTAATATAATATTAATTAGTATTAAATAACACATTAACTACCATCTATTTTTACCCCTCTAATTATTGTAAAACACTTGAGTAACATTTTATAGGAAACCAAATTTCAGCAAACTCAGTTCATCATTTGGGGCACAATTTGCAGAATAAAAATGCTCTTGCTACAATTGCAGTGCTACTTTCTGCATGAGCCAAATCTGGGCTAATGCCTCTGTGTTGTCAGGCACTGGCAACAGGCAATTGTCCAGCACTGGTGTTGGGGTCGTGTCACTTCTGCCAAATTTTTTTGTTTGTTTTCCCTGGGAGTAAGCAAGTTAGAGCCAGCCATCTAGATCACAGTATTACTGCTCCCTCAAACAGGAGTATGAAGTTAATTAGTCGTAATTCTACAAATTTTAATCATTTGTAGAATTTAAATGCCTGTGAGGTTGTGTTTTTTTTGGTTTTAGTTGTTCTTTTGTTTGCTTGTTTGTATTTTTGGGGGGTGGTGGGATTTTTCACTTTTCACTTTTCACTTTTGCACACTAAGATAAAAAAACACAAATGAGATGGTTTTTTCCCTAATCAAAATGGAATTTATATCACACCACGCAAACTTTTGCTGGACATGACTTCAGAAATGACTATGAGATAGAACTTTTTTCAGTGTATATATAGGCTGTGATGAATGCCCAAACAAATTGTCAAATGCCTGCAATTTTCTAAATGATTGTACTGACTACTTGTAAATAAAAACACTTCTACAGTTCTGTGTGCTGAAGGTTACAACTCTGTAAAAGTCTCCTGAGAAACAGAAGGTTCTAATTCTTAAGTGAGCTTGAGGTAGCAAGGGGTACTCTGAGTGGAGTGAGAAAGGCTTAGATACACACGTGCATTTTTTCTATATGACTTCAATGTTCCTGAAAGTGAGAAAATAATAGCAATGTTTTTCATTGGACATGGTGAAAGCAACCACTCTGAAATCCTCCCCATGCAACTCTCCTAATGCACCTCAGTGCTGGCATGTGGCATCTGTCATGGTTCCAGTTCTGGACCTTTCTTGAGCAGAGGCTGCCAACTGTGTTGTGTTGTGCCAAATTACATGGTGGTTTTCAGATATACACAAATTGTGCCAAAGAGAAATTTTATTTAAAGAAATTAATCAGATGTTGAGATGTTGTTAGAAATAAAATAGAATCATTTATATGCTGAGTTTATTTTTAAAGTCTCTTTGATACACAAGTCTAAACAATTCAACTCTTGTTGAAGTGCTGGGGTTTGGGTTCTTTTCCAGATACAAAATATGAAAGCCACCCTTGAGCAGGCTCAGCTGAGAAGAATTTGGTTAGTTAGTATGCACAGTAGCAACCTCAGGAAATGTTTGAAAGGAGCCAAATGCGGAACAACTGATGCATTGGATCAACCTTTTCCAAACTTTTAAGGGTTCCCTTCTTGGAGCTTGTTCTGTTCAGCACACCAAATGACAGAGTGATTCATGTTCCCATGTAAACCACATGTTGCTGGATCCCTCAGTAGGACAGACGTGTGGATGTAAGACAGGAAACTTCCAGTTTTAGGTTCAGCCACTGCTGCGGAGCATCAAATCATAACAAAGCCATTTTTAACATGGTAACTGCATACCCTAAAGAGATTCTTGTTTTTATTGCTCTGGAATGGCCTTTCTTTGCCCCTCTGACATCAACAGGAACAGAAATAAGCCAGTGCATGTAATGCTGCCTTTAACATGTGTTGTAGTAGATATTACACCTCATATGACCCCTTGTTATTTGTCTTTTCTCCTCTCTATTTGGTAGTCCATTTTAATTCATTTACTCTCCAAACTAGTTAGCCAGGAAAACTCAATGGCTAAAGTCACTTTTGTTACTTCATCACTGTAAAGATTTTATGCTTTTGGGAAATGTAGGATAAATGTATTCAATTTCAGAAGCTGTCCATGCATCATGGCATACTGACTAATAAAATAAAAATACATGAGTTCTGCCAACATAAACATTAAAAAAGGGATGATTGGTCAGAGCAGTCTAGTATAAAAAATGGTATAGAAATTGTACAAATGCAGTGAGGTATTTTCATGAGGTTGCTAATATGTCTTGCTTTTAACCCAATTGGAAGGATCACAGCAATAAACTTTTTATTTGGTCTTTTCTTTTTGGTTGTCTGATTGCTTCTCTTCTCGCCAAAACTAAAATATAAAGAGGTAAAATAAAACAGGCACTTAAATGCTTTGAACATGTATAGTTTAAATGCACTGTTTTCTGTAAATGCTGGTCTGGGCTCTTTTGGTGGGTTCATAAATGAAAGAATATAATGGCAAAATTCCGCTCTTTAAATCTGATCTAAAATTGAAGTCTAGGATTCTGTTCTCAGTTATACCAGAGCAAGACTCAGCTGGCACTAATCAGTGAATTTTCACTTGCATCATACAAGAGCACTAGACAGTTTGGAATTTTCCAGAGATTTTTTTTTGGCGCCAAACACTAGCATTAAAATACATGGAGAATAAGAACTCAAAAAATATCAACTCCACTTTAGAACCAGCCTAACATCTCATTCCTACCTGAAAATTCCAAAATGTTGACGTTTTCACAGAATTCTGGAAGAAGTTACAGAAGTATTTAATGTTACCAAGGAATTACCATATGCAAGAATCCAGTTTTTCAGTGACAAACTAGGCAAACATGCACTACCATCCATGGTATAATTTTCCCAGTTTTTGAGCAATTACCTACTTTAAAGACAGCTGGAGACCCTGAACTATTGTGATATTCTGATCTGAACATGTAATCTGGATTGGAACATAAAACTAACTTTAAAAATGAAGGAAGTGTGAAGGAGTGTAGATCCTGATCCAGGCAGCCTATCTTAGGCTCCTCATTGTTCTTTTGCCCATGGGTTTCACTACCAGACACTACTGGGTTTTTTGCAGGCAGATATTTGAACAGGGATTTCTGTTCCTCTTTATCTGGATAATTAATGGAACTGCTTGGTACCACAACTTTGCTAGAAACCATTTAAGGAAAGATATCCTCTCATTTTCTGCAATTTTCTAGCAAAACAGTATGCTTTTCAGTGACTGTAGTGTTTTTTTTTTTTTTTTAATATATGAATTGTTAATTGCTAAGGAGGATGCAGTAAGCTTTGAATAAGGAATTATATTACTATCATTAAATTTAATTAACAATGAGGGATAAGAATGTTTCCTTACAAAACCCTGCAATGTTCAGTTGTCGTGAGGACTACTGTATGTCTGTCTTTTTAATGCAAAGGAAGTACTAATGATGATTATTTCAACTTTTTCAAGAGAGTTTTTTTTCTGAACTATGAACACCATAAAAATACATTTAACACTGTATCATCGGCGGAAAGAGTAATATGGAGTACTGTCATGTGTGCCTCTTCCAGCATGGAAGATTCTGCATAGCAGACAACAGCGACCAAGTTACAAGGTGTATTATAGGAAATAAAGGCAAAAATGGAGGAAAGTAATGTCACAAGTCACTCTTACTCTCAGTATGTCTTTCTGCAAATAACATGATTGTTGAACTTCTGACAGTAAAACTTTTAATCTATGACAATAGAAAGAGATGAATTAGACAATATTGATGGAATAACAAAGCAAAATTATTTTTGAAAAGCGTTTCAGAATATATTTCTCCTCCTTTTCTCCTTTCTTACTTTGCTGATGAGCTAGTAGACTCAAATGTAAACTAACCAGCAGGTGGTAGCAGTGTTTAAGATTTCTGGAACTGGTATATAAATCATGAGAGTTCCTAATACACAGACAGAGAAAATACTTCAGAGAGTACAGACCACACAGTCAATGCTTCTGCAAGTTCGTGGCAAGGTTCTTCCATCTTTATTGACGAGGTATGGACATTTTGTTGACACTTTTAAGACATTTCAAAGATTATTTAATGTGCAGGGTAATAGTTAAATGAGACTAATAGGTTGTGGGAGGTCTTGTGTGGCTTTTGTTTTTGTAGTTTTTTGTTGGGTTGGTTTGGGTTTTTGGGCAGGAGACAGATTGTTAGCCTAGTACTTCAACTTTACTCATGTCACTGCCATTTCCTCTGCGTCTGTAATACATAGATAGATTTTGACTGTGTTCACATCTGAGGTTGTATGGTTTTTTTTCATATTCACTTCAATTCCAGTACATTTCAGCTTTATCCTTTTATTTTATTTGGCTTCTTTTATCACAGTCATTAAAGTGAGTGGAAGAAATGCACCCCATGCAATCATCTCTTTGCAATTCCTTTTGTTATCTAACATAAATAACTGCAAGCAGTATGAGGGTTCTGGTTGCTGTAACACACACACACACACACACACACAAAATTTAACAGGAGAACTTTCGTGTTAATAGGATAATTTTGGGTCATGACGCATGTACTCTCTGGTAATGGCTGAAAATTTTCTGAAAAATGCCTGACCCAGGTGCCTGCTAATGAAAATTTTATGATATCAACACTGTAGCAAGGTACTTGTACTTGAATAGGTGACTCTAATTAAATAAGAATTTTTTATCTATACTAGATAATCACTAAGAACAGCATAGTTGTGTTGAAATTACAGATGCATATAGTCATGGAATTTGCCAACTGACAAGTGGAGCAAAAAAGCATGTCTGCCTGGACTTCAGTTTTAAAAGGTTACAATTAATATGTTCAAATTATACTTAAGGGCCTTTCAACAACAGCCCACATTCATGTAATTACTAAAAAGAAATAAAATATACCAGGCACCAACAACGTGTCAGGTCTTGTCTTTTGTATTTAAGACATATTCATTGCTCTTCTCCATAACAGGCAACCCAAAATATCTCCAAATGGGAGGGGAAAGCATGACTGATAGGCTATAATTATGACAGAAATGGAAAACATCTTACATGTAAAATAGTTCCAGTAACTTATTTTGTAGTCTGTACCCCCTCTGATTTTAGAGGGGAGAAAAAAGGTAGAGAATTGAGCAATGAGACAGAAGAAAACATGTGTCTGAATCACAAGTTTGAAACAGAGAATGATTTAATCATAACATACCATCTAAATACAGCCATGGTATACTACTGCAAGAGATCAGCACACAAAAGGGCCTTGAAACAATTACAGAATCAGAGAATCGCAGAACACGCTGTGTTGGAAGGACCATCAAGGATGACAGAGGTCACCTCTCAGCCCTGCACAGGACCATACCCCAGAATCTAACCATGTGCCTGAGAGAATTTTCTAAGCACTCCTTGAGCACTGTAAGGCTCGGTGCTGTGACCACTGCCCTGGGGAGTCTGTTCCAGTGCCCAGTGATTTGTCTGGGTGAAGAACCTTTTTCTAACATCCAACCTAAACCTCCCCTGACACAACTTCAGGCCATTCTCTTGCGTCCTGTCACTCTCACCAGAGAGAAGAGATCACTGCCTGCTGCCCTTCTTGCCTCATGAGGAAGTTGTAACTGCAGTGACAGTCACAGTCTCCTCTCCTCCGGGCTGAATAGGCTGGCTCTTGTCTTGTCTTGTACCTCAGCCACTCCTCATATGGCTTCCCCTCAAGGCTCTTCACCTTCTTCATGGCCCTCCTTTGGATGCTGTCTGATAACTTAATGCTTTTCTTATATTGTGTCACCCAAAGCTGCCCCCAGCACTCGAGGTGAGGCCACCCCAGTGCAGAGCAGAGCAGGACATTCCCCTCCCTTGCCCAGCTGGTGATGCTGTGCCTGATGACCCACAGGACGTGGATTTGGCTGAGGTAATTTGATCTATAGTGATGTACCTAGTGACCTCCTTTACCAGCTAATGAGTTCTATCTGTATGGCATATTCACTTATTTATACAAATAGCCTCTGCTTCAACAACATTGAGACAGCTGCTCTTCACAGATATTGCATAGAGAATACATCATTATATCATCTGCTGCTATTCTGGCATTAAAATAAATTTATCATATGGTTTTAGAGAATTCTTTTAAATATTCCAGAACAGAATGCATATATAGTATGCATTTAGCATCACACCTGTCAGAAATTTTGTTGGTACAGCAGCATATTACAATTCCCTTCCGGTAGCTTCTCTCAGTGCCTTGACATGCTACTCCTCTCAAGAAAAGAAACAGAGATCTTGTGTCCTTGGTATTTCAGAGGTAGTTGCAATGTAAAAACCTGATACAGTTGCCAAGAGCTGTTCTTGTTGGCAGGGCCAAACCACATTTTTGGAAATCCAACTTCCTCTCCACCATTTAGTGCTGGTAATTTATGTAAAACACTATTTCTTCAGATTGTGTTCTTTTTCATTTCTCATCAATAAAGGCTTTGTAATTTATTGATTTTGGATTCAAAAAACTCCTTAGATATACGTTGTCAATGATGTTTTCCTTTTCTTGGGAGAATTTAGTTATGAGTAGTGATAGTAAAACTTCTTTTACTGCCTTGCATCCATTAACAGTAGAAAGAATAGAAAACTGCAGTTGTTTGAAAAGAGAAAAAAAGGGCTAATAATTAGTGTAGAATTTAGTTAAATATTTGCTTTCACATACAACTTCACAGGGTCCCCTTAAACTTGTAAGTGTAGGCAGCTGCTGAACTAACTAATTCATAAATTACCATGTGTTACCTGGACTAACTTGTTAAGAATTCAATGACAAGCAGACAAGAAAACCTTTGCTGATTTTCCTCAATTAGTGGGTGCAATTCTGTTACCTAGAAATTATAACAATATGTCAGCACACCATGTCTGATATATTTCATTGGCTTTTCCACACAAGTGCAGAAAGAAACACAATTTTTTTATAGACTGTATTGTTAAGGTTCTTAATATAGTCCTCAAGCAAACCTTTTCATGTTTATTACTTAAAATGTTTGGTCATTTGATGCTTTCTGGTTTTCAGGTTGTAAATTTCTGGAATGAGAAGTAGGTTTTGACACATAGTCTTTCATTTCCATTTTTTTAAGCTATCATACTTTCATAAATTATAGATGCCTTTCATATCAATACTTACTTCATGGAACTCTTTAACTTGCCAATATTACCTATTTAATGAGTAATGTATTGCACAATTAATATGTCATTTTCACATTCACTTTGCAGAAAGAATCATACTAATGACTAGAAATCTTCAGGACTTGAACATGATGGTTTGTTATCTGTTTCAGTTATGCCTCATTTGTGTTCATAAATACATTGCACCATTGGTCTGTAAGCCATGCTGAGTACTCTTGTTTTCATATAATATAACAGTCTTATACTTTAGCTGGTGTTGAGAAAACGTATTCCCAAAGGACACACATCTGCAACAGCTCTCTTAAGTGTTTGGCTAATTCACTATATTTCTATACTTCTGTGAAAATACTTAATCCCTCCCTATATTTTTCACCTATCAGCAGCCCCCACTTTAAACATTCCTCTCTGCATTGTGTTCTACAGTGACTAAGCAAAAGTTAGCAAGGCCATACTGACATTCCCTATCGAGCATAAAACCATTTTGCTTGAGGTTTTCTTATACAATCCTGCCATAGCTTCTTCTTCTTGAAAGGCTGAGGGAATTTCTATGCATTAAGCATACCAGCTATTGCCAAACCATTTAGTCCACATGAAAGCTGTCTTACTAAGGTAAAAGTTAGGACTCACTTGTTTTTTCAAATATGGAAAAATACTATCTTTTTAATTTAAATTTTTAAAAAAAATTTTATTGTTTTTAACCAGTTTGTATGTTTGTAAGAGATGATTACCCTCCTGGGTGAATGGGATATTGCAATGCTGAAATTCAAGGAAGATAACATGACCTGTTTATTGTACTGATCCTTAGAAAAGGAATCCAAGGACATACAGTAACATGAAAAAATTGCCGTGTTTGTCCAACTGACCTGACTTCTCACCAGGCACTGATTATCCTAAGAAAAACAAGCAGTGAGTAATCAAGTGTCTTGTTTCTGTGATGTAGCACCTGGACTTGTTTAAGGAAGGGATGTCATGTTTACAGACAGCCTAAGGAAGCTTATCAGATGCTGCAGGTGGTGCAGTCAGTCTGTGCATGTAATTTTGTTTTTGTAGCATTGATTTGTGGATGAATCAGCCATAAAAATTATTTCATACATTTCATAACTGAGGGCAGTAGAAATGACTGAGTAAAACTCAAGCAGTTGTAGCACTTTTAAAATGAATCTCGCAGGTTGCTTATTTACTTTTCAGAGTATAAAACTGAGAACTCTGGAAAAGGATCAATCTCCTCTCCAGTAACAGCCACACTGTCCCTCAAGCTCTGTGCTATCATGACCTGTTGCTTCACTTCCTTGTGCTGGTATATCACCATCTAAATATAATTTACACGTGTAAATTGGCAAAACCTTATTCTGTAATTTAACTCTGTCATTCTCGATAACCTCTCCACTTTCTTGGTTAGATTACTCACAGTGACTGTAATGTGAAGTACTAATCAGCAATCATCAGCTAGCAAGCTTGCCCTGTTTTTCCATGCATCTGTTGTTGCTTATTTTTGATGTTTGGAAATGCACACACGCTTGTCTCTATTGAAGAATGTAACTGATAATTTCAAAGTAATGGATAATATAGATAAGCAAAATTCTACAAACTAGAAACAAGAACTGAGGAACACATACTATCTTTTGGTTTAGCAATACTTTGGTTGACTCCTTGATTTTTTGTTTCGTTTTGATGTTGTTTGGGTTTTTTTCCTGTCAGAGCTGAAGTCTAGGGAATGTCTATATTCTTCTTGCAAAACAATTATCTGGGATGCTTACTGGGCCAGGATTTTCATTAGAATGAAAATTAGGAAAAATTATTTTAAAATATCAACACATGTACATAACAAACTATTTCAATATATTATTTTAAAAATGCCTTATATTTAGTTAGTTTATGGCTATGAAAATGCTGCAGGCATGTTCACAAGTGTTTCTTTCTATTCTTTTCTTTTGGGTGGAGGACTGGGGGATACAATTTTGTTCTACACTACTATTTCCAGCATATTTTTTGTTTCCAACAGTAAATCAATTCCTGCAGCATGTGGTCTTCCCCAGTGTGCTTAAGCTTCAAGTCAGACTAGAACAGGAAACCACTCTTAATCTTACTTGATAGTAATGATCTGTTCAGCAAAAAGGTTAAATGCCGACCAGATCTATCTTAGCCTTTCCCCTTCCAATGAGACATTGTTAATAACTCAATTAAGGGACCTTGCAGACTGTCAAAACTTCTTAAAGTCTTGATTCAACTCCTGTTCAGAAGATCCCATGGAATCGAATAATTTCTATTCCTCCCTGGAGGATCTTGTCCATGATGTAATTTTCCACCTGCCTTGGCTGATATTTAAGTACACATACACAAATAAACAGTGTATAAATACGTACTTACACACATATATGTGCACATATGTGCACATATAAACGTATGGGTATCTATATACACACAAATACATACAAATAAATGTATCTCTATCAAAACACATATGAAACTATTCTAGCTGTAAGAAATTATGAGTTTACAAGGGTGATCGACTCATACAACTAAGTAATTCCTTTCAGACCATGACTTCAAACTTATAACTTTATTTTTAGATACTGTCCTCTAGCATGCTTACTCTCTCTATCATTTTGGCTTTTATGTAATAAACATATACAGGGTCTTCCCCTATTTTTCCCCCTCAAAATCTGAGTAATAGTGGAATAATGTTTTAAAAAACAATGTGATACTGTGCTATGTTGATAGTGTGCTAGTAATGACAACTGGCATTTTGACATTACTCGGTACTGTTTTATTCTGGCTCATGCTTCTGCAGTTGTATGTAATGTCATGTGCAACATTATCAAAGCTTTTCTAGACAAACCCAATAAGTGTGATTAGTGCTTTCCTTTGCTCAAGAGGCCATTAGGCAGTTTGAGGAACAAAAGAGATTGCCTTGGCATGATTTGTTTTGTGATGGAGTTTGCAATTTGGCTTGTTCTCATCTTGTTTTATTTGAAGAGCTGACATTCATTCACTTGCCTCATGTTTGCTCGCTCTTTCCCCTTGGCCTCATGGATGTTAAACTCAGGGTTTTGTACATATCTCTGGAGGTCATCTGGTCCAAGCCTAGCAATTCAGCAAGGCCACCCACACCTAATGCAGCACAGCTGCCCCCAACAACTCGGCAAGGCCACCCCCTAATTCAGCAAGGCCAGAGTCAGCTGCTGAAGATGGCATCCTGACAGGTTTTTTTAAGATCTCTAAGGAGGGCGACTCCATAACCTCCCCAGGAAACTTATTCCCTTTGCAATTATTAAGCCTGTTGTGGGAAATATTTACTTGACAATAATAAATTGAATAAGAACGATCTCATTCTTCACCTGGCAAACAAAAACTGTAAGAGATACCACCTCTACCTGTCTCCTTTTCAAGCTTATTTTTTCTTTCCACGTTTAGTTTACAATTGGAGTTTTGACAGATGTGAACAGCTGAGTTAAAATAATGAAATTGAGTTCTCTTCGCATCATAACTTTAGTTGGATCATATCTAGAATCCCCAAACTGGTGCTACTGCTGCAGCAGAAACTGCACTGTTTGATTTATCTGCTGCCAAGCCCTCAACCTGTGGTTCATGGAGTAAATGGAGGACAGCACCTTTTCCTCCTTTTCATGTAGAAAATAAGGTTTATCATATTTCCTCAGAAATGGTGTTCTGTCCATCAAGCTAAATAGTCTGTTTTCTCCCTAATTCTATATTTGTTAGATAATTTTCAGCTATCCGGTCATGAATGAATGCCCTAAACAACAACTACTCTGAAGCCTTTACTCAGCTATTGTTTATTTTGGATACCTGATAAAATATTTGGTATCATCAAACTAACTGGAAGAGTCTCTTAATACCCTATAATGCACAAATGAATTTCATTGTGAGGAAAGGCATCCCAAGGTGCTCTTTCTCCTCTCTGTCTCTTCTGAAGAGGTCAGATTTGTAGGTAGGGCTCCCTGACTCAGGTGAAAATCTTCACCTGAAGATCAGATGTTCTGTGCTGTGAGAAAGAAGACCTGGTCTTAGTAGAGATCAAAGGATGCTAGTAGAAAATAAAACCTACTTGCCTTCTGAAGTTGAGTGCTGTGCCATTTAAACCTTACTACTTCAAACTTAACATTAAAAAAAGTAATTTTAGAATGAAATTAAAAAGAAAAGGCTATAAAAACTGATTTCCTTGAAAAAATGAATGAATTGGCCTAGCATTTTTGCTCACTGAAGTCTACTTAGGCAGTTTAAGTATATGAAATATGCAACAGGCATACAAGCAGAGCATGATTTAGGATTCTGTCATCTGTGCCTAAATGTCTAGACCAGGTATCCTGTTCAGTTCAGCAGCAGGCCAGCTATTACAGCATACCAACTACTATATAACCACTTGGAGCTTGGATAGATTTCAAAAATGCTAACAGCACTTGCTTTTCTAGTCTGGAAAGCAACCCATTAGCTCTTCACCTACTGTATGTAGACAACAAACAAGACCATTTCAGCTATAAACTTGAAGACCTTTAGTTATTTCTGTAAGTTGATTTATTTCAGCATAAAAGCATAACTGTTGGACTTGTAATAAATAGTAATGGCCTTTTTTTTCTGTTGAAAGCATCTTTGCCTTGGCAGACTACATGATTAACAATTAGGACTTTAACATTTATCCCTGGTTCTTTGAAATATTTGTTGCACTATGCCAGGTAAATCACTTTCTCATCTTTCAAATTCATTCCACAACTTTTAACTAATTTCAGAATATAACACTGATATCTGTAAAACTATTTGATACTGTTGAATAAGCAGTATTAAAAGTAACAAAAGCTCTTTCTAGATATGAAAATGTTCAGATGTAAATCCAAATATAACTGTATGGAAAACAGCTCTCCGTTATTAATAATATTGTACACTTACATTTTCTTAAGCCTGGGACAATAATAAAAGAAGGAATTAATTACTTTTCTTGGAGTAGATAGCCTTGATGACTTCTTGCCTTTGTCTTTCATTTGGAATTTTATTTGTGTCAGTGGAAATTCCACATGTAGTCCCAAGATAAAGGAGTAAAACTTGCCTTCTAAAAAATATTACCTGGAAAATGTGCATATTATTTAGAGTTTTGGGTGCCCCTCCATGCTTTTTCACTAGTTCTGGACTTGTTGGTATGTGCCTTTTATTGAATTTATAGGAGTCCAATATCATGCCAGTTGCAAAGTTAGGAAATTGAGTATTGTTTGTCTACCAGTTCTGTCAGGCAGTGTCAGGTGAATGTTACTCCCTTAATTAGGTGATCTGACATACAGGAATACATCATAATATAATATTTTTTCTATAATATTAAGTCTTACATATATAGTATGGCAGACAGACACATTCTATTCATCTTATATTAAAGACAAAATGCATAAATATTAAGAAAAAGACATAATAAAATGGAAATAGTATCATTAAGTAACTTCGTAGTGTAAAAGACACACATAATGTCAATGTCCAATTTTTAAAATCTATATATAGATAAATATAGCCAAATAGGCTTGAACTCTGAGAAAAATTGGCCCTATAAAATTCCTTTCTTGCTTGCAGAAATGAGGTTTTCCAAAGGTAAAAAGATTACCAGCCCTTGTCTTTGAATCTCTTAGAAGGGAATTCAGTGGTATTGGTCTTAAAAGGGCTAAGGTAAAAACAGTTAATTTCCAATGCAACCCTGGAGGCCACACACTGATGGCCCTGCACAGTCTGAGGAGTTAATTGTACTGAAATACAACAGTTTAAATGAGGGAAAGATAATTTCGACCTGACCTTTCTACCCCATAAGAGTGACCACGGTGCTGAAGTAACAGGCCCACTTGATTACAAGTGTCGCAAAGCTGAAGGCTTAAACACACGGTCTTTTGAGATATGAGCCTGGGCCAACATTCTTGATTAAAATAACACAAAATCTACATGGAGTAATTTGGTTTATTTTACCTGACCTGGAACAGAAATGGTATCTTTGTATCAATACAGTGGTGATGTGCTTTTGATCTTAAAGTTGCTGCAGAGTCCCAGAGTCCTTCGGTCTTCTGCTTTTCAGATGAGATCAATACCTCAGAAGTTCCTGTGGCTTTGTGTCCTGCCCTCAGAGGCGTGCAGAAAGCACAACTGGTCGAATCTGACATGTTGACAAAAAAGAGAAGCTAACATTCAGAATTATTTTAATTTTTTTCTATAATTGTAAGTTTTGCTTTTAGCCAGGAAGAAGGTCTGGCAGAAATGGAAACCAGAAGTAGATAATTAATCTGAGTGGTCTCACCAGGAAATCTTGGCAAAACACAATTAGGTTACAAGGAATGAACAACTTCTTACGTGATTAATTTTAAAACTGGACTATGCAGGAGATGTTATCAAAATTTTTGAATCTGGTAAGAGATTAAGTTTTTTATGTAGGGAAAGCTGAATAAAAGTTAGGAAAACTAGAAAAAATGATCCAAAGAAATAATTTCTGGTATTTTCTTTATAGGAGATAGTAAGGATAATAATAAAACTGTTGTAAGGATTTCTATGAAAAAAACCCTGTGTTAAGCAAAAAATTTAGCCTCCAATCAATATAGCACAGCTCTTTTTTTGCCATAGCCGTACATTTCAGCAGTGATTAAAAAAATTCAGCTTTCAGTAACAAAATCATTACCATATGAGCCCACTGAGCTGCAGACAAAATAATTTACAATAATGAATTAGTGGTATTTGAGAGGTGAAAATATTGTAATGTCATTTTTTAAAATCAGTGAATTATTTGTTAATTAAGATGTCAGAAATGCTTAATTTGTATTGCACTAATCTATTACTTCCATGGGACAGCTAAAGGTACTTCAATGATAAATACAACATGATATTTAATTTGCTAATTAATCATAAATGGATTATTTAATCTGTTTTGCTGCACTTAAATATTGATATGTGAGCTATTCTGTTCTAATAATGGTATCCCATACCAAAGCAAAAATCATTCTAGCTATTATGTAATTTCAGAGTGACCATACTAATGTTCTGCTTGTCATTGTGTCAAAGTAGCTATGAATTTAGGATTAAACTAAATCTTGGTGCAAAAGGGACAAACCTCAATGATTTCAAAGGAATTATTCCTGTATGTATTTGCCATCTTCTAGTACCCTTTGTTGGTTGAACATTATGAAATACCTGTTAAATCCCTGTAACACCTTTGTTGGTTGCTGAAAGCAGCACCTTGTTTCTGCTGAAAGCACTTTGGCCTGGTATATTCAATTATGACATGAAAATATTTAGGTATTTAAAATTGTTGATAGAATTGCTTGGATGAGTTTGAAAGCTCATGGCACCAATCCATTGGATAAATATGAAAAATATTATTGCCCTGTATTCTTCATCAGTACCTAGTCTCTTCGATGTTTCTGTATCCTATCAGAATATCTGAATTTGTATCCTGGAACTGAGTCCTGCAGTGCCTTTACAATAGATCTATAAATAACTGCATTTTAAATATAGGAGAATTCAGATAAATGGCTAGTGATATCTCTGAAACTGTAGTCTCTCTGCCTGTGTAGTATTTCCATTTTATTCTGTGCATTTGATTCTTTATTCTTTATCTGTAGGTGTTTTAAAAGCATTAGGACACTAGACAGTCTTCGAGGCTAGAAGAATTCTCGAGTTATATTAGTTCTGGAGTCTCTAGCTTCTAAAGTACCTTGAAAGTAAAAATATGTAGGAACCATCTTCATTCATTGCTTTGTGCCATAAAAGTATCGAAGCTAATGAAAACACTACCTAAAAGCCTTTATTTTGTGAGATTATCAAAGAAGTCTTTTGCAACTATTTGTTATCAGCCTAAGGAACATAGACATTAGTAAAGGAAAAGGCTTTGGCCCAAGAGTTACACTTGCAAGACAGCTCTCTGAGCACGTGGACTGCTTGTGGTATAGCAGAGACACTTATATTAGACAGAGGCTGCATCAGGCTCACTCCTGTTCACAAACTCAAACTGTTGGACCCATGCAGAATCCCACAGATACCACCAGAGTGTAGCGAGGCATAAGGCCAACTAGCCCAGCAAAGATTTATTCGTAAGGGTCAGTGTTAGATGGAGAACATACGAATATTGCTGGATGGTTCATTACTTTTTCACAGCTTTGGGGGAGGCACAAAACTATAGTTTCACAGCTCATAGATCACACCTCCCAGAAAAGGAAAGAGTCATCAGGTCGGGGTAGTGTAATTACCCACCAAGGGCTCCCATCATCAGGAGCACAAATTTCCTGTGAGGAGGCATCCGGCTGCACCTGGCAGCAGACATCAATTATTTCAGAAGTTTACTTTGCTACAGTGCAAGGGTGTAGGATTTTACAGAATAGTTCATAGGAATGCTAATGGTTTATTTTGCCAGTATTTATCAATGTTGGGATGTACCTTTAGACTGCTGAAAATATATCCATAGATTTAAGGGATTTGAGACTTTAACCAGATATGATCTTGAGAGCAGATGATCTTTTCTTCTTTCTAATTTTTGAATTGGCAAGTGCAGCATTGATCCCTATACTTTTCAATTATTGGACTCATTTAAAATGCTCCATGGTTTAGTTTTTTCTCATGACAGTGTCAAAATAAGGGCAAAGGTAACCAAGACAATGAAAAGAAAATACTCTTTCCTTCCATGCCCAGGAAATTGTTATTTCCTACTGATGGTCTCCCTCAGGAAAGAACAGAGCAAAAGAGGAAACAGCTAACCCCATTTTTCCTAGCAGTAGCACACCTGGAAAGCTCTGACCTACACTGCAAACCCTGCTAGGCAGGGCAAGGCTTCCAGGACCATGGCAGAGAGAGCTACGGATAAAATAGATGTTCAGAAATGAGATTAAATAAATGGGATTATCTTTAATAGGATCGCTCAGTAGGGCAGAAAACTGTGAATGAATACTATGAAAAGCAAACAAACTCCAAATTAACAATAGGTTGATGTGACAGGGCTAAAGAGAGCGGAAATTAAGTTAATAATTGGGCTATTTGCCTTACTGAAGCTTAGTTTAGTGGAGGAAGTTTAATAAAATTTATCTTTGACTCTTCAAATATTAGACATAATATGAAGAAGTGCGTTTCTTTAAACTTAGAGATTTTTACTAAATATGCTTACTATGGAAGACTTAGTGAAATGTGTGTCCTTACTGGCTTGCCCAAACGTACAACTGGTGTAAAACATGACTTTTTTTTTTCATAGTACCATGGTTTTTTTCTTGTGGTAAGCAAAGTTGAAAAATTGAACTTTTAGGGTGCTAATCCCAGAAATAGTGTCAGGATCTTACAGTTCATTAAGGGACCATACATTTCCTAATAGACTTCCTATTTAAATAAAAGAGTGTAACATCTCCAAATGTTTTTGTTTGGGGTGTTGAACTGCCTTTCTTTCTTTACAGGGATTTAATGGAGGATTATTTCTCAATTCTTCAGGTACCTGGCAGATGAAGTCTCCCAGATAAAGCCCATGATAAGGCTTGATAGAAAGGAAGGGGGCACTGCAATGCAGAAGAGGAATCTTCAATGGATCTAAGGCTCAGAAACAAGTGTGGTACCTTGTGTTACTTACAGGGCAAGGTGTTGCAAGAAAATGTTGAACTGATTAGTTCAACAAACAAAAAAATTCTGATAGACAGCATATTTTTTATCAGTTTCATTGATACAGAAGAATTTTAAGCCTAAACTATATTCTAATTTGAAGCCTAAACTTTTAAAAAATTACTGATTAGATGTAAAATGTTGACCAGCTACATATTAAATTATCTCTTGCTGGATAGTAATTTTAAGTTTGATGCCATTACCTTTGACAAGCAGTAGAAACGCATGAGTGTGAATTAGGTTCATTGACAGAATGTGTTCAGAAACTGCTGTCCCTAAACCAGTAATTTTAACACATCCAACATCTGTATTACATTAGATTTAATTCATACAGAATAATTCCAGTCATTTACAGTAAGTATTGAGAGCAATTTAAAACATATGTCTCATAAACTGTCTGCCATAATCTATGTAAATCCTTTGCTACAGCACAGATGCTTGTGTTCAGGATGCTAAAGAATGGGTTTAAGCATGTCTTTGCATTTAATGAAAATCTTAGAAAGTTTGTCAGTTCCTGACTTCTGTGCATCACATAGAACCGACTTGTCTTGGGATAAGCTATCACAATGACATGAGACTAGATGAGCTGGACAAATAATCTCAACCCAGCCTATGAGAACTGGAAAAAACATTGGTTTATTGATGAATGCATCCTTTATTGACTGTGCCATGCATTCCAATAGCCATGATGAATTATCTGTAGCTCTGTGTATATAATATAGATGTGTATTCCTGTGACACCTGTCCATGGTAATCCTACAGAATGTGTTATAAAATATAATGGCTTTCTCTGATCACATCTTCAAATAGCTTGCTAGTATATACGACAAGCTATTTGTTATAATTTTTAATCTGTTATAATTTTTAATCTGCAAAGCTCATTAAAAATTCTGGTTTAATTTTGAGAAGTAGGATTTTCCCATGTTTGTAGTAAAAGCTACTATCACAAAATATTCAGTTGGCTGTGATTCTTTCCTGTTCTAGGGAAAAAAAATCTGAGAAATTACATTGGATATAAACTAATTGAAAAAATAGAGGGAAGAGAGACATGAAGCATGGGATACTATGATATTTATAAACTTTCTGGGTACTTACTAAGTTGTTTTAATCCTCTTCTTAAGGGAAAATGGAAAACCTGATCTCAGTACTCAAGTGTCTAGGAGAACACAACATAATTATGTTCTTTGCCCTGGAAGTGTGGGAAAAAGAGCTAAATTATTAAGAATAATTCAGGTTCTTAGGACTTCAGGGAGAATGTGTATGTATATGTACACATATACAGGTATGTGTGTGCATATTATAGCTAAACTCAGCATCAGAAAAGACAGATTTTTTCTGTCACTTTTAGACGCAGATAAGATACTTAGGTATTACTAACAATTAATAAGTTAATTGGTAACAATATTGTTAATTAGTCACGATCCTGACATAAACACAACCAAACCTGTCATTAAAGTAGAAAGAGGGCAGGGGTCACAGACATTTTATGTGAAAAATCTACATACAAATTAATGATCATCCTCCTGACCTTCCAGAAACATCCTTCCAAAATCTATGAGAAACCTACCAGGAAACAGGAATCTAAATCAGTAGTCCCTCAGGTAGTTAAGCATTGGTTGCTAAGGTAAAGAACTCTTTGTTGCCTGAACATTTCCTTTGATTTAACTTGGAAAAGTTCCTGGAAAATTGTTTGAGTGGCCCTTTTCCTGTCCAGTGATTTCTGTGTTGTCCACATCTAAGAAAATATGTAATCATAACAGCATAGAATCATATTAAAATCTGACTCAGGGGTGGTAGAATATTTGGGGACTTTGATAGCCTTACCTTTTTGCAGCTGAGAGATATTTGAGGGGGCAAAGAAGAGAAGACAAGCCATTCTTGTTCATTCTAATTCTCAGAACCCTACAAAATATTGTCTAGATGAAATCTGATTCTCATAAAACAAGTAGAAATCAAAGAACATTGCATTGAATGATATAGAAGAGAAAAAAATATGAGGAATACAGTAAAATAAAATTTCAAAGGAAATGTGCTTTGAAATTCCTATCATTTGTGGCGTACAGCTGTACCAGTGAATACAGAAAATTTTATTCTTGATGCAATTCTGACATTTCACACTTATTTTACTAAGAATCAAATCAGCATATGATGAAGCAACCTACAAAATCACATTCCAGTAAGTCAAAATGCATTTCAGCCTTGATGATGATTCATTACCTTCCACATAGAATAAAACTTTGTATCAACCTCAATGGTTTTCTTTCACTGCCAGTGAGATTATATACTAAATTCTAGAGAAATAATTTTATTAGCTTGCTTTTGGCCACACTTACAGTGCGAGTGATNCTCTCATTTTTCTGCCTCTTTCTTTTCTCTCTCTTGCTTTATATCAAATCTTGCAATGAATTTCTGAGGTATTAGAAAGCTGATAATGAATGTACAGAGATTTGAATAATCAGCCAGTTCCAAGAAAAATATTGGAACAAGTATTTGTATTGCAGCGTTATCTGAATTCTCCTTTCCAATTTCTAAGAACAGATTTTATTTTAATGGACTATGGAGGCTATGTAAGTCTATACAAATTTGTCCTTTGAACATGTATTTTCACAAATATACAGTGTTACATCACAGATACATACACACAGTTATTCAACAGATCAGGAAATCCATACATTTCAGGCCATTTCATATTTCTATTTTGTATTTTTTTAACCGAAAATGACTTCCAGTCTTCAGTTTTCATCTTTATTTTCCAGTATCGAAGTTGATATGGCTTGAAGATACCATCTGAACATTTATATGAACAATTTACGAAAGAATAATATACAAGTATAAAAAGTCAGAATAAAAGGGAAAGTGAGCAGAATTGGATGCAGAATGCTTGAATTCTGAGACTTCAAATAACGACATTTCTATCTTTACTTGGGAATACTAGTGAAATTTTTTATCTATGTATTTTACTTCACAAAGGCAAAAGTATTTCTTAATCTACTTCATTTGCTGCTATTAGAGGTTTCTTTTCCATTGGTTCCCATGAACTTGAGTTGAGATCAAGATGAACAGTATTTTGAAGCATTTGTTGATTGAAAAAAAGTGATTATTTTTTGTTTACTCATCTCCTTAAAAGGCTAATAGGGGCCTTTCTATAGACAATATATAGAGGTTTGTGTGTCTCTGATTTTTGCAATTTTCATCTTGCAATATTCAGATAAGGTTTTCTGCACTTTCTTTGTCAAAAAATGTGTGACTGACACTAATACAGAAGCCCACACATATCTGTAGCTAACTGAGAAAGTGGCAGCCTGTTGAGACAGAAGATTTTTTATATTGAAACTATGTAAAAGTCTTAATCCTTCTTCCTGTAGAGGTCGGTTGGAGTTTTGCATTTGATTTTGTGGAAACTAAATTGGTCCCCAGTTGAATAGAAAACAATCATTCACTGTATAGTGAGAATTTATACCCTGCAAAAAAGCATACATTATTAAAAGGGACTGACATAGGGGTCACTGAGCAATTTTAGTAGCCTACAGATCATTACATTTATTACTCATTTTTTTTTCCTTTTATGCAAGAAAAACTCACACTGACTTCAGTAAGAGTTTTTCTTACTTAAGGGGTACAGAACTGAGTACTTAGTTGAGAACGAAAGCAACATTAATGACTTCCATACGTTATTGCATAAACCTCATTCATATGCTTTTGATTTAAAAGATTATAAAACAGAAAACAAAAATATTCTGTGTAACTTTTTGTGAGAAGCAGAAATGCTCTAACGATCACAGATGACAACAATTGGATTTTAGTTATATGTGCAGTAATTGTTTGAACCCTGGAAATCATTTCTACGAAATAGTCTCTTGTTCTTTTTGTTCAGTCTATCTGTCTTACATACTGTTTCCATTCTCTTGTCTTCGCCTTTATTATTTCCAAAAACCCTGTGGGGATATTATGTCAGCACTTCTTGACCTCATGTGGTGAAGTTGTCAATGTTGAATTAAGCATTTTTTTAATATAACCATACCAATCCCATGCACAGATCTTCCCTGCAACATCCTTGATCATGTAGTGAGGTCAAAATACATAGGAAAATGCCGTAACTGAACTACAGTGAGAATGTGGGAGCTTATTAACAAATTTATACTTGTTAAATAAATTATAACAATATATGAATACTGTTCAGCTCTTATTTTTATGCAGAAATCCTTAAGAAGAGACAAAATCCCCTGTCCAAAGATAAGGAGTTGCAAACACATCAAGATTAAAATTCAAAATAGAAATAAAATCTTTTGCCACTGAATCTGTAAACAATATAAGCAACATCCTTAGGTACTGAAAATAGTAATAGTAATCTTTTTCCCTATCTTTTTACAAATAAGCCCACACCAGAATATAATATAACCCACTCTTATAAGGACAGCTGGCCAAAGTGGACTTCTACTTCAATCTTGCTGTCTGGAATTTGGAATTATTTGTGCACTCTAGATTCAGTTTCTCTCTATGGCCATTATTTGGGTTCCTCTGCCAGATAACTATAGCCAGACAGCATGAAAACAGCTGCAGTTTTTGCATTTACTGTATTCAAAATTTAGCTTGTAATTTACCTGGATGTGAACCATGTAAAATTGTGTAAGCCTTAGATCATAATACAAGCAATTCATCTTTTTCTTCACATTTATTTAATGAGCTGTGCTGTGTTATTCTATTACTGATGAAGTGAGGGAGAAAGCATGAATATGGTAGTCTTCTAATGAGCTGTGTTCATACCAGACTAGCAGTTTTCAAGCAAACATGCTGTGGCTGGAGATTTAGGTCAGTAGGTCAGGAATTACTCTTTTGGAGAAAAAAAAGCTGACACTGACTGACAAGGCTGTAAAATTTAGTAGTGCACGTTGAGGCAGACATATATAAAACTTGCAAATAATGCAGGCTGAAATGAAAGGATCAAGGAACTGGAAACATCTCCTTTCCTCTTCCTTTGTATTGCTACATTTTTAGGAGCCTTGAGGAAGGTAAGTCAGTAGGACGAGAGGAATAAAATATAATTTCATAATTTTATATATGTAAGAGATAAATATAAAACATATAAGTGTGTATATATATAAATAAATATTTGTATAATTGAAAATAGAAAAAAAGCCCTCAAAAGATGTAACTCAGTAAGAAGAATCTCTCATTGAAATGTTTTTGTCTTAATGTTGAGAGTAAGTGAACATAGTATTAAAAATTAGAGGTGGTGGGTCACATTGAACATCTCTTTTCATTGCTCTGCACCCTTGGTTCATTTAAGTTCCCAGAAAAACAGACCAGTAGCTTGTGCCCCATCCAGAAGCAAGAAGTCCTTACAGTCTCTAGGGATGCATTCTACTTGCTGACTTTCTATAAGTTTTTGCTTTCTGGGTAGGCATCCAAATTCAATGTAAACCTGTGAGTCTTTTTATAGAAATTCAGTACTCTTTGCTCCACCTGAAAGTATTAGTAGTTTCTCAGTATATAAATAATTGAAAAAATGTGTATGCTCATCCCTGTCCTACCTACAATAATGTAATTAGAAAATTAAAGGGAAACATTGTGTACAATGTATTTCCTAGGGTATACTGCAGGGCTGTTTTAAACATATAGTGTGTCATTATACTATTAGCGCAAATTACTCTGAGGTGTTTCTAGCATGCAGATAAAACGATAACAAAGATCAACTAAAAAGTAGGTAACTTGGATCGATATTTTTTTAAAAATTACTCTCCAGCCACTATCCCCCAAGTCCTCAGCATTTGATTTTCCTTTGGTGGTAGAACATTGATCACATTGTGTCAAAGACTAAAGAAATATCACTTTGACAAGAAGGATTTAGTTGAAGAGTGCATGTTGTTAACAGAGGTGATAGTAATAATGTACAGAGTGTAATATATACACTTGGTCTGGCTTCCAGCTGTTAGGCTTCACAGTTATTATGTGCACTGTGAAATAAATAAATCTTTCAATAACTCAGCAAAACATTTTGGAGTCCATCCGTTACTGTATTGGAAGATGAAAGGAAAGTTTCCTTTCACTATTAACTTTGAGGTACTACATAACCTTTATTGGGTAAATCCTAAAAAATTAGAATGACCAGTGAATTTTGAGAGTGAACTTAGAAGTTAGGTCAAGAAAATCCACAATTTTTCCCTAGATACAAGCATGTTTAAAAATTCTTAGCTTTCCAGAAATAAACACAATTTCAAGTCAGTTGTACAATTAATATTATCTCAGAGTCCTCTGTTCTGATAGTGATTTAAATCTAGGTAAGTAGAAGAGAAAATACTGGCAAATTCAGTTTTTGTGAAAATTGTCTCAGGTCTCATCAGAAGGATGTCTACATTTTTCAAATTTCTGCCCTTCTGATTTGTTTCCTTTTTTGTTTTTTTTTTTTTTCATGCCAGATGTTCTCCAAAATGCATTTGATGGAAGTTCTTTACGATGGCCTTATAATTTTGACAATTACTTTTGAGGGATCACATATTTAATAGGAAAGTATGTCTTCTTGAGCTATTTCTTGCACGTGTGTATGAACACTTTACAACGTAACCCAAATCCACGTTTTCATCCAGGAAGGACTGCACAGGTCCAGAAAAAGAACAGAAAATTAAGATGGAGGTAAATACAACATAATACTTGATTTCTAATCCTTGGATTGGAAAGAAACCCTGTTCTGGCATTATCAAATCCCACTGGCTACAATACTCTTTTTACTGAGACTCTAGCAAGTTGAATATTGAATCAAGTATAAGGACATTCTGAACTTGGTAATTCCTGTAAGGCACAGCATTTAATGAACAATACTGAGATTTGAATGTGAAATGTACAAATCATGCAATGTGTTGAAAGAGCTTGGAATTGGCTGTACAAGACCTGATATGCTTAAGCAGATGAGAATCCTGTTTGTGAACATGCATTTAAACGCTGCTGTTTTCACCATAAACACAAGCACAATACACAAAGAACTTATCTTGCTAACATCCTGGTAATTTTGCCAAGAAATTTAAGAATTATAACAGAAAATAAGAGACATTAGTTAAGGGTTTAAATATCTCTTCAGTCTGATCTGTGGGCTTCAGCTTGAGATACGAATGCAGAGAAATATAACAAAAGTTAAGTAATAAAAATAATTACAGTCTTTACCCTAGGTGCTTCATTTCAGAAAATGGCCTGTATATTGGAACAAGATACAAACACAGTAACTATGCCTGTATAAAATGCAGCGCTCTGTGTGTTTGTGTGCCCTATTTTCCAGTAAAGTTGACTTCTTGTTAAGTCATGGCTTTTTCCATCTTTACATCCAGATTTCACTTAGATGAAAGTAATTTCAGAAAAAAGTTCTTTTTGGGAGAATGGCCATTGGGGAGTTTGGGTTTAACCAGTCAGCCAGAGCATAGACAATAACTGTCCAGGTTTCTCTGTGTTATTCTACCCAATTCACTGCTATTTCTGCATTAATCTTACAGCACTACAATTGACCTCATCCTACTATCTCAGGTGAAGTCGTTCACCGCTACTATCTTCTTTTCATCAATAGCAATTTTTTTTTGTTCTGTCTTGCTGTTTATAGTTTTCTTGGCTTGTCTTCTGCAATAGTCTTGTTACACTACCAAAAGTTATTTTCTCAGTTAGCGTAATTTAGTCCGTGTCTTAGCTGTTTACTCATATTATATTGGAAGAAAAAAAAGTACGTGTATGATCCTGATTCCCAGCCTGGAAAAGCACAAATGGAGTCCCAAGGTTGTAGGTAACTACTTTGAAGATAATTAACAAAAGAGGAAAACAATAGGGCTCTATAAAAGCATGGAGTTCTGTTCACATGGGTCTAATTACAGGATTGGAGTCCTAAAATTATGTGGCTTTTGTCTTTAGAGATGGTCTAAAGAACAACTTCTCTTGGTCCAGGTATGCCTTTTTTATTTTGGTTACTTGTGTAAGTCTCGTTGCTATCACAATGTGTGCGGGAGCTCTGAAGGCTAAATAATATTTTACAAGTGGGCTCACTTGTATAAAGTGCTAGAATGACTTGCCAAAGACCACAGAGGAAGTGTGGGGCAGAAAAAGAACAGAATTTGCATTTCCTACAACCTTGCCCAGTCCTTGAACCATCGGCTCAGCCTTCTGTTTCACTCTTATTGTCATCACTGCGACTCACAAGTCTTCCAATCTGCAGTCAAGCTTGAATGTTTTAGCAATTAGAGCTGGCTAAATTGTAAGAGAAGAACTTGAGGTATTGAAATATTCTTGCAAAAAAGGGGCTTTGGTCAACTGCGAACACAATTGTATTCACTAATTATTGCTAATGATGCAACTGAACCTCCTTAAAAGGATTTTTCTGAGAAAGCAAGCCAAGTAATGGATATTTGTAATACATAACTTTTCTCTAACACACTACATACTGCAGTGTGTACTCAGTTATAGAAAACTGGGCTCAGAAAAAAAGAAAAATTCTCCATCTAGGATAAAACATAAAGTCAGAGGGGAAAAAAGCATTGCTGATACTGAGGAAGGGCATTCTTTCACTTTAAAGGTTTTAACACTGAGTGGATCATTTCAGCCATTTGTCATGGGTAAAAACTGATAAACTTTTTTAGATATTAAGAAATACATAAATATTGTGGACTTCTGTAAGGAATTCTGAGAAAAAAACAAAATGACAATGTTCGATAAATAATTGCATGAGTCTAATTTACACCTCTCAAGGATTTAACTTCTTTCTTCTCTTTTAGCTAAATCAAAACAAATTAAACTATTAATTTCAGTTTTTGCTGAAGAAATCTCATTTAACAGTCATGAGTTAGGAGTTTCTGTTGTGAACAGAAGCATTTTTGTCATATATTTAAATATCTAACAGTGTTTTCTTAAAACAATACTCTTATGTATCTTAGAATTGCTGTATTTTTAGGGTTTTTTGCTTATCACTGAAGCTTACCTCACTTGTTGGCACTTTTCTTCCCACTGGAAAACTTTGACACTCATATTTATTGCAGTTCACAGTTTTTTATGTTTCATCTGTCACTAAGGTCTCCTTACACAAGTGCAGAAGTATGCAACAATGAAAAATAATGGCAAGAAAACACTTAGACAAACATTTTTAACACTGCAAGAGAGTTTGATCTGGAATGAGAGATCTGGCATGAAGATTCAAGTCATGGGGTTAAAATGGGTTCCTTTTTTTTTTTTTTTTTTAAACTCTTTTCCCTTCTTCTCAGTGATACCATGAAACAAAATCTACTGGCAATATAAAACATTATGCCACTGTGTCAGTGAATTTATGTATACCTGTATTCCAGGAACTGCTGCAACTGAGGCAGAAGATGCTCTTACTTTGTGAGGCCAAACTTCATCAATAATTTCAAGAATGATGCAACTAAGGTACCTAGTGATAAAAATAATTTTGCATTTTTCAGTTTATTAAAATGCATCTTGGACTTCTGGCCAAGACAGATGTGTTAAATTTTGCATTTGAAGTGTCTACAAGTTAATAGTAATTTTTCACTGAAAGCTCAGGTCTAAAGGAGAAAAAATGCCGCTCTACTGCATGGGAAGACAGATAAGACTGCCTCTGCATTTTTGGTCTGGGGGAAAAATCAAGGTCGCTCACTTTAATCAGCTGTGACAAGTAGAGTTTGGGCATGGATTTTAGCTGCACATTGCATGCTTGCAACTGATGAAGAGGTTGCCTGGCACCAAGTGAAATTACTTTCCATCTGGTATTATCTCCTCTTGCATTTCTTTCTAGAACAAAGCCAAACAAAGTATCTTAAAGATGATTAATTTCATCTGCCTGACTAGAAGGAAACAGAAGTATTAAAAGTTAGATTTGAAAAAGTAGATTAGGAGCAACCATCGTATGCTTTCTGTTTACTGTCTTTTATTTCATCCCAGACACTTTTGCAAATGGGCTTAGGTAGATGCTAGCAAGTCAGAACAATGTGTACAGGAAATTTATGAACAAATCTGAACTGAAAATTTACAGGCACACTTCTGTTGTAATATCTCCTGGGAAAGCACTTCAGCAGTGCACAAATGTTCTTAGCTCTGAGACACAATTCTGCACTGGGCTCTGCTGCTTTCTGTGCTCCCCTCACTCGCCATGCAGACCTAAAGATCACAGGTATTGCCTTACATTCCTCCCTCTTCAAGAAGAAGCAAATGAACTTCCCCATGGTGAAATACACAAATGTGAAAGACCAGACACAATGTGGATGATGGATGAGTGAAGAGCTGNTGGCATTAATGAAAAAGCAAACTATACTGATTTTTTTGTGATTTTCCCACTGTATCATACTCAATTCTTCTTTCATGCAAAAGCCTATTCTAAAAAGCAATTCTTGCCCAAAGATTAACACAAGCATCTAAACAGCTAGACACTCAGAGAGGTACAGTACTGACTCCAGCAGGACTTGTGTGCATAAACATTGTTTTAGAGCTGAGATGTAGTATTTAGCACTGGAATGGTTAAGGATATACTAGGAATGTGTTGCTGTTGAAGCTGCCTAAATATGCTTGAATTATTAGTGGGTTAGTACAGAAAGCAGGAGGGGTTACTAAAGCATCTCTTACCCTGTTCAAGTTGTTTATCAAGTTCAGCCAAAGTTAAATGTTATGCTCAATGCACTTCAAGTTTTATAGGTGGTATGGGGATAGATACATGTAGAGTTCTGCTACTTTCTGCTTGTATTCAGCAATTGTTAACCTTCTTTTATTCATTATCTAAAGCTGGTCTCCATGGGTCTCAACTATTTGGGACACATACATTTAGCAACACCCTTATGTTAATATGGTTCTCCTGAGATCACAGCTGGGACACAGCGTTTCTGTAGCTGCTTATGATTAGATTAAGACTGTTCTCTTTCCAGCCTTTACTTCTTATGTCACTGTACAATCATGAAGCCTACTTTTGCATCTTGTGCCCACTTAAATTCTGGAAACATCTCAGGGAGATGATTTCTTGTGGTTTTTTTTTTTTTTTTTTTTTGTGTATGTTGTTTTAATTCGGGTTTTTAATATTTATTTTTAATTACTCCTGCTGTCATTTAAAAAAAATTATAAAGATTTTTTTAAAAATCACTGTTATTCCTGAAGGAATTACAAAACAATATGTTCACATTCCCTTTCTCTTATTCTCATTGTGAAAGCGGAAAGTATGTTTATCACTGCATTTATACTAGAGGCTGGGTACCATTTGCTTTAAACTGCCATCCAAGTTCCTTGCACAACAGCTATTTAACCCACTTCAGATGAAATCTGCTCTGCTACTGTAAACTTACTAAGTACTGCATGTGCCCTGAATCCACTTAGTTCAACTGATAAAAAGGATAATGCATACCAGACAAACATCTTTGTCACTGCTGCCTGAGGAGTCTGCAGTGGAAGACTCTAATTTCCTGCCCTGATATTGCTAGATTTTGAAAAGGATGTCCAGTGCCTGACAGTGAGTTTTCAGGCCAGAACAGATACAGCCTGGGAGTCTAGAAAACCTCAAATTCCTTTCACAGGAGAAAGTCTCCTGTGAGTTTTGGTTCTTGACTGGCTGTGTCTAGATTTGACCCTCCTGTCCAATGTGCATAGCTGAACATTTATGCACAGCCTTTCAAACTGGTCATACTGCTCCTAAAAGTGGTACACTATTTCCTCTCTGTTAAACCTTTCCTGGTTTCTTTTTGCAGGATTCCTCATGCCTCCAAAAGGCAAAACCCTTGCCTAGTGGTTGGTGCTATGCAACTAGTTTCCTGTTTTGTGGTTAGACACGGTACACCCAAACATCTGCAAAGGCGTACACATGTTGTGTACCGAGTGTAGAAATACATTGAGTGCTTTCATGTGGGGGTCATCTGTGCATCCTGGTAGAGGACAAATCAGGTGTAAGGCTATTAGAAATTTCTCTGGTACAAAGTGAATTGATGATATTTCCTATTCAGTAAAGAAAACAATCCTTAGTTAATATTGCTTAAATGCATTTAGTGCTTGTGAGGATTTTTCTTAGGTGAAGATTTTAGTTTCATTCTACTTAGTGCTGCCCTTGCTAAGATTCTTCAAGATTAGTTGGTTAGTTGTTTTGTTTTTCAGGAAAAAATGCGGAGAAATGCAGTGAGGTTTTGATGCATGTCCTATTGTGAAACACTATCAGAATACTACGTGAAAAACCATCTGTGGTTTAACAGCCACACATTCATTTATTAACTACCTCGTACAAGTGCTGTGATTGTATCTTCTGTCCCTGACATTCAGCTCAGTGGGAGGGAGACTCAGAAATGGAGCCAATGGAGCCCATGAGTGCGATAGCAAAGCCAGCTCTTCGGGGTGCAGCGCTCCTCGCACAGAGAGCAGCCTGACATCCCGCACCCATGTGGGACATACTGGATCAATGGCCCCCAGCTGTTGCATTGGATTCATAAACAACTGAAGAAAGGCTGAGCTGCTCTCCAGCACTTCTCATCTTCCCTTTTTATCACCCAGCTGTGAGTTTTCATGCAGACAGTTTTATTGATGTAGAGTTAGTACTGTTTTTGCAGGACAAAGCTCTTAGCATGTCACAGCCTCCTAATGGGTGATACTTTGCATTTAGGGATTTTGGTCAAATTCCTTTCTGTGTTCCTCCCTTCTTGCCTTCCCCCTTGTCTGTCTTTATGTTTATAACATCCACATTTGAAGAAAAAATAAATTATGACATAATTGCTGAAAACTTGCTTACTCTTAAGGTTTGGTACAGTCATTGTAAGAAAGTACATGTAATGTACATAAGGATTTGATTTTTAATAGCATACATTTATTTTATAACTTTTGCATGATGTTGATGTTTCCTGTGTAATGGATGGGCACATATGGTGCATATACAGTATAAGGCATATGGCACTATGTTGAGGACTTTTTGACACTCTAGCTGGCAGCTGATTCTTTAAGTAATAAAAAAAAGCCACTATTCATCGTATTCATTCTTCTATATACTAGCACTGCAAGTGCTCAAATAGTCGTGGGTATTTAATCACTAAAATGGTGTAGTATGTATTTCTTTGAAGAAGAAATTCACTCCAAAAATTATTGTTATAATTAATTAAAATTTAATCCAACATAAGACAGGACTAGTCTCACGACAGAGCTTTGTAGGTGGTGAATTTGTTAATGATTTTTATGGGTTTTCCTCTGGTCTTGTCTTTTGATGTAATTTTCACTTTTATTTCATTCTTCAGTACTGCTGAGCACTTTTTCAGCTGGCTGATTGCTGAGTAGGACTCTAAGGAGGGAGCTTGGCATAGCAGAAAGAGATAATAGCTGCTCCTGACACTTCCCATGGTGGCCACAGCCTTCAGGGTTGAATGCAAGACATGTAGTGAAAGCTCTGAATCTGTTACAGATTAAAAAAAAAATATTGACCACCTGGCAGAGCTACCAATTCACATGATCTTTACATTGCAACATTTCCTTGTTTGTTTCCTAAAATCCTAACTACTGACTACCTGTGATTGAATGAAAATTTTAACTTAGAATATAAATTTCTAACCTCCATTTTACCACTAACCATCTATATCTTCTCCCCAACCTCCTAAAATTCACTCCAAGATTTGAAACTCTATAGGGTGTAAAAAGAAAATAATAATTTAAGAACAATTTCTCAAACCTGTGCATTAGCTTATAGCAGGATATTAACTGTATTTTAGTTCATATTTTTAGACCCTTCTCCTGAATGTTTTTATAACCTTAGATTTTAAATACATTATAACAGTGAAAAAATATGTTCACATTGCATGTGTGTATTTAATCTAGCTTATGGTCAGCCCATGAAAGAATGAAGGACTCAAATCAGACAAGAGTATAAACGTTTGTGTCAGTACTATCCGTTTAGCATTTTAAAACTAGTAGAAGACTAGGTGAACAAGTCATCATAACAACATTTTATATCATTAACTGAGAAAGCTGATAATTTTAACAAGTGCATGTTTATTTAATTTATGATTTTTCATAAATATTTTTAATATTGTCATAAGCATTGATTTGATATAGACTGGCAAAACAGTTGGAGTTCCTTCAGACTCAGTTCGCATAATAGCTGTACTCTGTCCAGTGCTTCACTCCATAGCTACTTTCACTAAAATCACAGGCTTTAGAGGAAGTTTTTCCTATCAATCTCTTAATTTCTTCACTGTTACAGCTGCAGGTGTGGAACTTCGAAACTTCAAAGGGTATAGTGACAGTAAATCTGCAAAAAAAAGTAGAGGTTTTGGTACAATCTAGAACATCAAGGCCATCTTTGTTAACTTAGAAATGCCTTGATATGGGTCTGGTCTTAGACTACAAATTTCACAGGAATTATTTCTGGGAGACGTAGTTTCTTTTTTTTTTTTTTCTTTCTACTCATTCTCTCTTTTAATTTGTGCACAGTTTCTTTATGATTCTGTATCAGATCAGAGAAGCTATTTGATCTCTAGGATTTACAGACTATGCACTTGGTGTTTGCTGAGCAAGTTTTGGAAGCAGCAATAAACTGGAAAACATAAAGCTTAATGTCTTTTCTGTATCCTTTCTTTGGGGAGAGGGAAGGAAGGGATGAAAGTGTTTTGCCAAGTTTAGAGCAATTGGTTGAATTTGTCTGTTGAATGCTAAATTACTGAATTACTTGTCTTACTTGCCATATCCTGGAGTGATTCTTGAATGTTCAGCAGAATGAGAATTTTCAGTCTTATGGATTGATAGTTGAAAGTTTATTGGGTTTGTTGGCTGGTTTTTTTCCTTTATTTTCTTTCTGGCAGAATTCATCTTGATAATTTTTTTTCTCTCTTTATATCTAATAAAAAAAATATTTTGGAAGAGAACACTGAACTCCTCCACCTATGCAAAGTCTTGCAAGGTTGCTAACAAGTTTGCTATTTCCTTTCAGCTCTTAGCTGACTGTAATTTAGCAATAACCTAAAAATCACTGTGAAGTGAGTCATCAAAGAAAAGGACAGAAATATGCTACCACTTCTTACAGGACCCTGTGGGCTTCAGAACAGTGCTCTGCTATTCCCAAAAATACTGGTTAAGTGTGAGGCTAGGGAAGATTAAAATAGTAAAAACCTCCGAGAGAGAGAAAGAATGTACCTAATTTATTTTCTTTTTATTCTTTTCTTTCTTTGCATGTCATCTTTTCTCTCTGTTCCTTTTTTGAAAGTGAGAAATATAGTATTGTTACCAAAAACTTAGGTAAAGAGTAGTTCAAAAGTGTTTTAGTTCTAGGGTTGAGTAATGTTTCAATAGAGAGGCTATGATATTTAGTGTTATGAATTCCCCACATTAACACCATGGAAAACTGTGGAATCTGCTAGAAACAAGCATTCTAATCCATAAGATAAATATTTTTTAGTTCTGTAAGCAATATTATGAATGAGAACATATGGCTCAAACAAATGGTAATAATACTCATTTTTCACCAGGTCATATCAACATGAAATACGTGTTCTGTCATTTATAACAATAAAGGGGTTTGTTTTATTAAAGAGTTGTTTATTCATACACGCTATGCAGCTGCTAATGTCAGTTTATCATTGTGATCTTGTTTTGCTCATTATGTGGCAGCTGGAGGTTTGCCCTCCATGGGCTTTGCAGAGGTCGAAAGAAGTCTTACTTGTAATTTGAAAGGCTCTGTTCCTTAAAAAGAGCTTGACATCTTTCAGAACATAGTCTGCTTTGCTAATACCAGACTATTCTACATAGACATATTATTCAGATATGTTTTCTGATGAGGTATTTTTATCTATCTATCTATCTATCTATCTATCTATTTATATATGTATATTTATGAATCTCTACACGTAGAGCTAAAGATGGAGATTCTTATCCATTTTCCATTCTGATTTTCTTGTGGACTCTTACAAATCTGTTTCCTTGTCAAACACAGCTTTAGAGTTTAGGTTTTATTTTAATGACTTATTAGAATGGTAAAGTGAAGCAGTAAGGTCCATTAAATACATGACTAGGCAACTTCATTTGTAGTTTTAATACTAGTTTTTTCCTTATAGGTTTGAACTGTAACTGACTGAAATTCACAAAAATTTAAAATGTTTCTCTTTCTTTCAGAAAATATCTACTCTGGAGGAATGACTATGTGCAATGTCAGTTCCTTTCAAAACTGGAGACACAATAAAGTGTTGAAGGATTTATCTAGCTAAAATACGAAGTGAAAATTAATCAATTTTATTATCCAAATTTCTTTGATGAGAGTCTGTGAATGCTTGTGTGTATATGCAAAGTAAACAGTATTATTTTCAGAGGTTACTTGCAAGTGAGAGAGACTTTAGGGTGTTGTTTAGGAAGCATATAGAACTCCTATAATTATTTTTTTTACTCCTCACTTTTAGGAAGATATGGATTTGACATTTTTCCTTTTTGTTTTGCCTCAAGGGCAGGAAGAACAGGAATGAAGTGTGTCATAGTTTCATTTTGTCAAGATGGAAGAAAGCATGTACTCTGATGGTTCTCATTTGAATATAACCTATCAATTCAGTAGAGAAAATAGTGACTTTCCCATTCACTTACTAAGCAAGGGTTATTTTACTCCAGAGGGATTCAGAAGCTGATAGGATCAGTTGTTTGAAAGTAAAATTTATACTTGTTTGAAGACCTCACGCTAAGTAAGTTTTAGACTGCTTGAACTGTTTTGAGATGAACTTTGGAACAGACTTGTTAGAATTTTCACAGAATTAAAGCAAAACAGGGGAAAGAAGAGGATTTTCACCTACGTAAACCTCAATCATCTTCTCTGTCTTCTTGAACTTTGTTCATTCAGCCCAATGGGGCCAAACTCTTACATACTACAACAATTTCCAGCATTTTCCATCTCTTCTATTCTGAATAGTTTGATTCTGTTGCGTTCAGTTGTAAGTCCTGGCGAGAGTTTTAAAGATGACCTTTATATTTAAACTGTTATGAGGAATATGTCCTCAAGGAATTAAGCACGTACATTTCAGTGTAAGACTGTTGACTGAGACACTACTCATCATCTCCTAAAATCTCTATCTTTGCCCTCAGTTTAACTTCTAGAGAGTGAATTAACTTGGTGACCTAATGACTTAGTTTTTTAATAAACATTTGGATACAATGACATAAACCAGCAAGACAGGCTTATAGCCAATAAAATGGTTTCTTGAGATAAAGTTTATATATCAAAAGCAGCTGGTTTTCCAAGACAAGCTTCTTTCTAATTAACCCTCTTACTGGAAATCTAGACAATGAAACAATATAATATTTTATATAGTTGAAGGAAAATAGACCTAAAATGTTAATGTCCTTTATCTTCCAAAACTAGAGAGTAAAAAATTGGTTTATTGAACTCAATTAATATTTTAAAAAATCATGAAACAATTCAAGTTTTTTGTCTTCCAGCTTTAACAGTGTGAGAAAACTAGCTTATATTTTCCTGATTGTTATTTTTAAAGAAATAATCTATTTTTCTACTTGAGAAACAAAGTTTGCATGAGGACAAGCATCATTTTTGTTCCAGGTTGATATTTGTTCCAAGTATGTGACTATGATGATGTAAAACACATAGCAATACATGACTTGGATTAACATTTACAGATCTTTTTTAGCAATAAACATATCTTATATTTCCATAATCCCCATTTTTTAATTTTTATGTGCATCATTCATTATTCCTTCAACAAAGCGGTGGAGGGAACAAACAGTTTCTCTGTTGAACAACATTTCATCTGGAATTCTGAGCATACATTTTTTTTAACATTGTGTTAAATTGTTTTGTAACAGATAGCTCTAAAATCAGTTAAAGAACATGTATTTGGAGTAAAACTCTTCTTCAAAGAATACACAAATGTTATTTTTTTGACAAATTAATTTAAGGTTTTAAAAATACTTACATACTAACATTCATGACAATGATTAATCAAGTTTACATAAGAGTTTTCGTGTAACTGTAGAAGATCAGTCATGTTTATCAATCTTGTGCTAATAGCATTCCTTTGTATTCCAGCTCTTTTATGTCCCTGTCTTAAGTCTTTATTCTTGTAAACTTCTCACTCATACAGTTTTGTACTCATGAGTGAAAGATTAGCAATGAACCAGACTAAAATACACTCAAGTTCTGTTCCCCTTTTTCTGATTTTTTTTTCTTAGTAGCTATTCGGTTTTAGTTCTTGAGACTCTGACAAACTGCAAACGCTCTTTTCTGGTTTCTTTATGAAAGAGAAGGGACTTAGCAACTTATCCTTCTGTTTATAAAACACTATTTTGAAATGAGGTATTTCACATTGTGTATGTGTTTATTAGATATTGGCTTTACTGCCAAGAAGTCTCTCATTACATTGTCAGATGCCTACGCACTCTTGAAAGTCCAAGTTCTGTACATGCTCGACTCTGTGTCCATAATGATGCTCTTAGTGACATAATAGTGTACGTGCATATTTTAAAATTTTCTGATACTGAGATGTAATGCTGAAAAAAACCTGATCTTACCTTATTATTCTATTTGCTATTTGCTTATTGATGGTCTCACATTAACTGACAAAAAAAGCCAATAAGCTATTTTTATTGTTTATTTCATGAGGCATCTCAAAATCCCAAAATATTCATCCATGTAAACTGTTACTTTTAAATCAGTCTTTTAACAGGTCTGAAAAATCTTCACCAGTTGTATACCACCCTCCTTGAATTACGTTGATGATAAAAAAGGAGATCTCACTATCAAAGGCACTGTAACAACATGGGAATTCAAAGGAATCCATCTCTGACTCAGTGAAGTACATTAGACAGTACTGCAGATTTATACATAACAGTTCTTTTAACTAGATTCATTTTAACTTGGATAATTCCCATTATTGAAATACAGCAAAGGGTAGTCAGTAAGTACTTAGTACTGCTCTTAGAAAATGTCCTCAGGAAATGACTATTAATAATATTTTTATGCTACCAGTCTGAACTATAAGTATACGTTATCAAATAATTTCCATTAACTAAAAATCTTATATGTAAATACAGCTGATTGTTACCTGGCTCCTACTAGTAGTATCTCAGAACTTACTTGAGAAAAATTCCACTTTTGTTGTGAACGGAACTGTAAATTGTAGTATTATTAATACATATACAAATTAGGTGAAAATTGCTGTCTTCAGAAATAGTTCTTTTTTAAGGAAAAATGGTTTTGTAAATAACTAGGTAAACTCTTAACTGGTAGTCATAACAAACATTTGGAAATAAAAATGCTTCAAAGAGCCATGTCTCCTCAGCACAATTAAAGCAAGAGACAAAACATTGTAAACAACCTTTTCATCTGCCAAAACATGAGTTCAGAGCAATTATCTTCTTTTATTAATGATGACACCGTAAACAACCAAAGCAGCAGTACAACTTTGGTCTTCGTATTTGCTTTGCATGTTAGAGATGCCATCAGTTGCAACTGGGAAAGAAGATTCCACCAAACCACAAAAAAACAAGTAATAACCAACAGAACAGAAAACAGCAAACAGCCTTCATTAGATTTTGATATTTAAATGAAGATGGAAATAATTTTAAATTGCTTGGCTCAGCAATGTATTTAAAAACATTCATTACTGAGTCTATATTTTACTGAAACTTGAAGATCTTTTACATTTTAGAACAAAAACATGTAATTTGCTTTGAAATAACATTTAATAGAAGATTTAATGCCTGAAGATAAAAATAGAAAAAATACTTTTAAAGTATAGAAATAAAAATCTTTGTACAACTTTCCAGATAGGTAAAGGCAGCAGTTAACCCTGGCAATACTGAGGCAGGGTGGGGAGTCAAAGGAAGTGTGCCCTGCTTTCAACTAACTTCAGTATCCCTGTTGTGCATTCCCTACGGCAGGAGCTCAGTATGGAAACAACTCCAGACTCTTGGGCCAGAGGCACAAGGGCCCAGTCCAATTTATTAATGCACTCTCTGCTGTAGTTGTGCCGTATCTCTGAGTAAACAGATGAGGATGAGAAAGAGATGCTGGCCACAGTAAGAAGAAGAGAAGAAAACAAACAAGAAGTGGCTGATGCCCATGAGCAGCTATAAAACACTTCTTATTTTCTCAAGCTACAAAACCAGTGGAAAAAAGTGCTACAGGGCTGCTTGTACTTATCCTCATTTTATATACAAGGGAGGTCTGCGTGAGAAGTACCTGGGAAATAGTCAGTGTGAAAATTGTTTGATTCAATAGATAGCCAGAGTGCTACTTCAAAGGACTAATACTTACAAGCATGCTCTCTGAAGCTGTAATTTCTGTGTATCTAAGAAATTTACACATCCCTTTTTAGTTTCAGTTATTCAAAGTCTAATAATAAACAGGGCATAAGGACACTGGGCATTAGTGGCTAGACAGAAGCCAGGCTGAAAGTCATCTGGGGGTATTGACTGACAGCAGCTGAACATGAGCCAGGAACACGCCCAGGTGGCCAAAAAGGCCAATGGCATCCTTGCCTACATCAGCAATGGAGTGGCCAGCAGGACCAGGGCAGGGATTGTTCCCTTGTACTCATCACTGGCAAGGCTGTGCCTTGAATGCTGAGTTCAGTTCTGGGTCTCTCAGATAGGAAGGACATTGGTATGCTCAGATGTGTCCAGAGAAGGGCAATGGAGATGGTGAAAGGCTTGGAGCACAAGTCCTGTGATGAGTGGTTGAGGGAGCCTGGAGAAAAGAAGGGTTAGGGGGGCACCCTATCACTCTCTACAGATCTCTGAAAGGAGGGTGCAGGCAGGTGGGGGTTGGCCTCTTCACCCAGGTAACCAGTGACAGGACAAGAGGACACAGTCATAAGCTGTGCAGGGAGGTCTAGGCTGGACACCAGCAAGAAGTTCTTCACAGAAAGAGTGATTAGACATTGGAATGTCTAGGCTGTCCAGGGAGGAGGTGGAGTCGCCGTCCCTGAAGGTGTTTAAGGGAAGACTGGATGCGGCACTTGATGCCATGCTCTGGTTGACAGGGTGGTTTCAGGTCACAGGTTTGACTAAATCTCAAAGGTCTTTTCCAACATAGTTGTTTCTGTGATTCTGTGGATATTATCATATAGTTCAAGCATTTTTAAACTTATGATTTACACACTAATGGTGGTGTGTTTTTGTTGCCAAATGCAAACAAAAAACTTTCAGCAGTGCTTTATACAAGACAAATCACAGCAAAAAGTTTATAGGTAACTTCTGTCTGAAAATTAGTTATTACTTTTTATTCTTTGTTTTTACTCCCAGTTTTCAAAACCCACAGTTACAAATGGAGATCAGCTGGACAAGGTAGGGAAGTGTTGCTTGCCAGTGTTTTCCAAATTCCTTCGAATCATATATGTGTGCACCTGTGTATTTTCAAATAACTGGGATTTCAGCTGTATGAAAATAGGCACATTTTACTTTCTGGTAACAAAAAAGAAAAAAACCCCAACCTGTTTTGTTTTCATGTATAGAATCAATGTAAAAAAACTGTTGAAAGGGTGCATTATGTATCTAATGTCCTAGTAATCTAAAGGCAGCATATATCTTAAAATCACATGGGAATTGGACTATGGACATCTAATACAAAGCAATAGATAAAAAATACACAGGAGAGAGTTTAAACGTACCCCAGGTGTACCCAAAAAAGGCACAGTGGCATCTCAGAAATCTGCGATTCTATATCCTAACAGACCAGCTAACTAAGCAATTTAAGATATTTTTATCTCTTTGCCTATGCGCTCTCATGAATGTGCAAGAGAAATCATATTAAAGAATGTATATCAAAGTAAATGTATTTTGAAGTAAAAGGAAATAATTCGTGAAAGTGAATCTTCTCATCAAATGTCAATACTGTAACATAATAAAGGAAAGAAAAATTTCCATTAATTTCCTTACAGGCATCATGGGGTGGGACAAAATTTCCAGAGTTCTACTATCCCACCTTGTCACAAAAGGTAATATAGTTTTCCCTGTAAATTTGAGTGGACCCCTGTCTCTTCTGCCCAAGCAGAGTTGTGAAACTGCCAAAGGCACAGCTACAAGCTCAAAATGAGGTGTCCTGTATGCGGCATTTAACGATTCAGTGCCTGCAACACACTGTTGTGATCTATCCATGAGTTCTGTGGATAAGGGTGGAACACTTACAGGGCCCAGGGGAATTACTGGAAATTTCTGCAAGCTCTTATCTACTCCTGCAAATCCTGCAATAGCTGAAATGGTCTCTCTCTGAAGAAATATTGCTTTTTGCTAAGCCAGCTTGTCCACAGCAGGCTTCAGCACAATCATGCGCTATTAAGAGCCCAAGCGTAGACACTGAGACTCAGTCTGGATTGCTAAATAAGACAGACCAGGGCCCACATTCTGTCTCCTAAGCCAAGTAGCAAAGCCTGGGTTGAGTACACACATCTAAACATTTCCTGTCTGCAGCTAGTTCCCGTAAAACAGGAGAGTTATTCTAGAGTCTTCCCAGTTGGTGTAGTTTCTGGAGTTTGCTATCCCTCAATTATGTTTGGGAAAGCACAAGTTGGTCTCAGACAAAACAGTGCCTGGAAGGATCCTAATTACAGAGCAGTGCAGGCAGGCAATGGAGAGAATTTACACTATCTCTGTAATAATACACACACCCTTCTTCTTGTCTTTGGGATCCTTGGAAGCTTGTGAGGTCCTGATAGAGGACTCACTCAAGGCTAGCCCCAACTGAAATCAAGACCTTGAGGAAAGGGCAAGATCTGTTAATTCACTCCTCTGTTACAAGGAGTTGGTTTAGCTCTATTTGGACCTTAATCTGAACAATTATCTTGTTAGAAAGAAATTTATGACTACTGAAATGCAGATATTTAATGAAAGAGAACATATTATTTCCCAGGAGTAAAGCAGATTTGAATACATTTCTAAACCTTGTATGTCAGTCCCAGTAGGTGTGATCTAGTTACCAGTTTATGTTAGGAATATTTTTCCAGGTAAGTACGATAAAATTGGTTTCAATTCTCTTTCTTTTGTAGATTTGTAACTTCAAATCTGTAGAAAAATTCATTAATATTAATGGGATTATTCACATTTTCAAAGTTATGAAGATACGAGTCAGTATCTTCAGTATATGCCTCTCTCTACTTTCTCACCATCTTTTGACAGTTTTCAGTTGTACTTCGGTAACAGGTGCTGTGCTATTTAAAACATAGCTGGAAAATTAAACCCACTCCAGCTTCTCCCTTTTTCTGCCACCCCTTCTGATAATAGAGGAACACTAGGAGCGGTTATAAATTGGAATCACATTTTACTGAAAATCACAATAATCACATCAATATTAATAACAAAGAGTGTATGCAAAATAGGTGTTTTTTCCACAAGAGGTTATTCACCACTGAACAAATGAGAGTTTTCATGGCTTAATGTCTGCATCCCCTCCATACCCCTTCAGTCCAAGACAGCAATGAGAAGCTGCATCAAGAAAACACCCTTGGAAGCTGGATCATCTCTGTTGTGGCACGGCATCTCCTTGAATGGCTCCACTTCATTGGTTTGACTCTGCACAATTACCTCCAGCACCGGCACTGCTCCACTTGGCTCAGCTGAGGCTTGGGTTCCACACAGCTTGGCCCCGTGCCACCACTGCTCTCTCCCTTTTCTTTTTCCCAGAGTGGCATCTTAGGCTCGCTGTTGCTGTCTTTCAGCGCTAAACCACAAAACTGTGTTTCAGAGGAACAGGAAAAGGAACCGCTAGTGGTGGAGAGGGGCTAGGTCTGCTGGGGTGACCCAATGCCTTCTTCCTGCAGAGAGCCAGGCAAAAATGTCCAACTTTCCTTTTCCAGGCCCAATTTTTTTCCCCATGGAAAGCTTGCTCCCCCAGCGGTGACCTGTGCGGTATTGAACACACAGCACTAAAAGCTCCACTCCCTTGTCTCTGTACCCAGGACAGGTCCATTACAGGCTCTTGACACTCTACTTCTGGATAGTGAGTCTCATTCAAAGAAAAAGAATAGTCTTTCATCCAAGCTTGTTAATTTGTATTCCATGTTCAAGATACATGAGCATTCTCTTCGATTAGGAGCATAGGATGTGATCTGAAAGTCATGAGCAAAACTCACAAAATATCAGACCAGATAAACAGTGAGTGCTGTACAGACATTTTTGCAGAAATGGGAGGCATCCATGAATATTTCTGGAAGAGAATAAAACTACAACAGAGAATTTATATGTTATACAACATTTTGAACAGGTCTAATAAAATTAACCTTGCTTCAACAAGAGACATGCTATTGCCATTAACTGGTTTGTAAGCATTTGTAATGAATAGCCATTTTCAATTGTTGTAGTTACTGGTGCTGATTTCATGTAAGTGTAAATTGTGCAAAGAAAAGGCACTCCTTTTCAGCCAGAAATCATTGATTTATACCGCACTAAATGGATTTTTATTCTTCTCATTTTGTACATTGAAATCTTCCTCCAAATAAATGCAGTGTAGGTATTTCTTTTCCTTGTCTTGAGGATTGCTTAACACTTTGTGGCATTAAAAATATCTCTAGGCACATTTTTAGCCTGGTTTCCTGAGGAAACAAGGCTTAGGCAGTTATGCTGTCTGTGTGTCTGTGTTTCTCTCACTAGTACCCTGGAGTGCCTTGGACAGTTGCAACAAAATTTGACAGACATCGAGTTTTCAAAGATATTAAGTTCTTTCAACCAGCCTGCACAAAATATTGGCCTGGGGCCTCATTCAGGCTCCAGAGCTGTTTGTTTGATCCACCAGAGTTGAGTTGTTCTGTTTAGGCTCACCCAGCAGCCACGAAATAGCAACTAGCCAGGATGTAAGCTCACAGAGAGCTGCTGGTCAGTTGGCATGGCTGCATTTTCGCAAAGCCACAATGCGTGATACTTCTTGCTGAGCTGTGAGGTCAAGAAAAAAATTGATAGGGACCTGACAGGTTGTGGGCAGACTCATGCAGGAGTATGGACATGGCTGCGAAGAACCGCAGAGCATTGGGATTCAACGATTATATAAAAGAAACACTAAGAAAGAATCAAAAAATTAAACCAATCCTATCAAAAAACCCTCTATAATTTTATTTGTCACAGAACTGCTTAAGTGATGAAACAAAATACAGGGTTCAACACTCACCACCACCCAAATACGTGCATTACACGTCTGCTAGGAAGCACCCAATATCTGAAAGCTACAGAAACAGACATGTACATGCAGAACACATGTGAGCATGTATGCATACCTGCATGTGAATGCACTAATCCTTGCATCTTCATGAGCTGATGGACATAGTCCATACAAAAATCCTCCGATTCTGGGGTCTTGATATTTCCAGCACATTTTGGTATCAGGAGACCTAGTTACTACTCTACTAGATGGTGGAACACAGTATTTGGCCAGTAAGATTAGGGTCAGCTCTACCAATTTCAATCAAGCTTACTGATTTGGCTTTTATAAATAAAATTGCTGGATAAACTATGTTGTTTGTCACTAGCAGGGCTCCTATTACATAATTACAATGTGAGTTGCAAAAAAGCCTCACAAGGGCAATGGTGTCACAGAAACTTTCTAGTAGTTCTAGCTTTATGTCAGAAAAAAAGTCAGAAACTGTTTCACAAATTTCTTTTATTGCCAAAAATCTATTTCAAAATGTGTTAACCATTTCCCTTTGCTCTTTACCATGAACTGCTATCTGTCTTCGGTTAAGAACAAAGTGATTGGAGCCAAATGATTAAGGCAACAATTCAATATTTTTGTATCTTTTAATGAAAAATGTGTATTAAAAATTAATAACAAAATTGAAGGAAAAACCCCAACATTTGAAGGGCATAACAGAGTGGACAGCAAATGTCCTGTAAGTAACGCCTGCAGGCAGGAAATAACACAGATTAAATTCAAAGCAGCCATTCGTGTCTTCAGTCACTCTAAGAATGCTACTATAAATCCAGCTGGCATCTCAGGTAGCTTCTCCAGCCACATCTGCCTGACGCATTTGGCTGTGTCTGATACTTCTTCCTTTTTAAAAATTTTTTTTATTTTATATTTTCTTAAGGAAAGGTCTAACTGCTAGGGAAAGTATAATTCATTTATTTCAGAATTTCATGGAACAGATAATTCACCACGTGGCAGCTTCTCTCCTCATCTGGTTTTTCCTACTGTTGCATTGCTGAGCAGGAACAACTGAACAGCTATGGCTGCCATGCTTCGTATATTTAGAGAGGCATGGCTGTATTTCCATCACATGCTTGTGGTTTTCCTTTTTCAGCACGATGCCCAGTTATGAGCTTGAAGAAATACTAACTTCTTGCTGTTGCACCTAGAAAGCCCTGAACCAAAGAGCGCTGTGTATCAGCAAGAAAATAGGTGTTCAGTCCGATTATACCCAGCACTAGCCGGTTAGCATCATGCTAGTCCAAAATGTTTTTACAAGACTCTGGAAATCATTTTACACCAAAAATTATTTGGCCAGATCTCACCTTCATTTAATTCTGTTGAATTTTGGCTTAAAATCAGGAAGGATTTGGATAACTGGCTAGGAAAGGTTCATACTCTCAAAATGTGAATCAAAACTTTCAAAAGCCTCTAAATTGGAAGCGAAGTCTTGTTACAAGCTGTCTCTCTTTGTTACAATGGGACAACATGGGATTATGGAATTTAAATGCTTGGTATTTTGGTTACATGCTTTTTAGCTCACAAAAGTAAAAAATATTTCTCTACTTGAAATAAATGTCTTTTGTATATCTGCATGTATACAATGCAGTCATCCTGGAAAATTGTATATAAACTCCCAGTTCAGATTTGAGTTAGAAGTGCTATGTGAAACCTCAAAATGACAATAATCTGTTGCACAAAAAAAAAAAAAAAAGCGCATTATTCAATCTCTTTACGCCTGCACAGCATCAAGCAAACAACTAGCTCTCAATAAACTGTAAGAAACAACAAATAAGCACAAGAGAGTAGAGCTGAAATAATCCAAAATAATTAAGGCCAAGTAATTACAGCTTCTCAGATATGTTGACTATAAAGAAGTGTTTTTCTTGAGGTTAACCATATGGCATACTGACCTAATCTTCAAAGGTACAAGAACAGGAGTTTTTAGATGAAGCATGGTATTGCTATCTAATTCTGTGACACAGAAGAACGTTTTATATGTTGCTCTGCAGATAATTTGGAAATCTTTATTAATAAAATAGTTGTGTAAATTAATATTATGGCCAACATTCAAGCATAATGTTTTTGGATATGAAGGAAGGAGTGATAGAGTCAGGAAATCAAGCCGCCGATGTGCAACACTGATTCACTGCAGTGGAACACTGATTCACTGAATCACTTGTGTCTAAAGGCAGAACTAGTCCAATTTGTGTTTTGCATTGTGTCAACATTTCCATGGCAAATCATTGTTTACAGGGCTTCTATCCACAGTAAATAGATTTTTAATTAAAACTAGTACACAAAACACCAGGCCAACAGCACCAAACTTAATTACTGGAAGTTATAATTGTTTTCCCATGCAAAAGCCATTTGAGTCATTGTGTATATTTTTCAAGACAAAATTGATTTTGAAATTAATATTTGAACCATATTTATATTTAATGAACTTCAGAGGAAAAATCTGTGTATTTTACTGCCTCTCATTTTTTTAACTTTTACATTATTGTTCATTCTTTCCACTGCCTATTCTTCAAATTTTTACTAATTTGTACCACAGGCATATTTTGCTTTGTTTAGCCACAGGTGTAAACCCAGTTGACCTTTGAGGGTCTGATTATCTAGTAATACAATAGCAGACTTTTATGTCCCAGGGTGTTCCCTGTAATGGGACTAATATTTATGGTTTATTTCCTAAATATTTCATAACAGGTAAGATGAAAATTTGGGCTATAAGTATAAATGTTTTTAGTTCACAGGTTTAAATATAAACTTCATGATCAGACCAAAATCTTTCCAAGCAATGACAATACATGAATAACTCTAGATTTCCCAAACAGACAGTATGAATCCAAGTGCTATTGATTTCTGGCTGGCATTTGACATGGATAATTAAAACTTCATGTGTGACAAACTCTGACTTCTTCAGCAAAATTATAGAAATGGAAGTGGAGGAGATTTTTTCTGTCTAGTTTGGGAGATGGATGAATTGGATACTTCTATGTAAGCCTGTGTATTAAACACCAGTAAGATATCCATATAATTTGGAGATTTCCCACCATGAAGATGATCTTTTTTCTTAACTCCTTTTCTCCAGATTTCAGTGCTTTGGGATTTGTATGCATGTATTTCACTACCAGGCATCTACCTTGAAATATGTAAGGCTGCCTGACACACTTTGGTGAAGGGGGAGGTATTTAATAAGTGGCCACGAAGATTAATAATAGTAGGGCATCATTATGCATTCCATGAAGCTTATTTATCCTAGAACAGTCTATCTTGGGGATCTCTGAAATGTTCTAGTCTAATTAAATGTGGGGTTGTTTTTTGGTTTTTTTTGGTACAACACAAAACAGCTAGGCCAAATTATAAAAATTTTGCTAAGGAGAACTTCTCCCCCTGAAGATGTTATGGAGTGTAGGCACTTCTTGCTTTCTCAGATATCAGGAATTATTTTTTCACTCATGACTATATCTATTGCTAAGGTAAATAAAATTACCACCTCACAATTATGACAATGTCCAATGAAATTAATAACACCATATAATTTATCATTAAAGGACATGTTTAGGACAGCTAATATAAACTCTAATAACTATTCAATATAACATCAAATCAGAATCATAATGCTGTTTATTAAGTACTAAGGACAGAAGAGGATGATGATGATGATGATGATGATGATGATGATGATGATGATTATAATCTAAAACCTTCTTAGAAATTTCTTCCACTGAGATCAATACTACAGCACCCACTGCCTTAATATTAAGGGTCTGAACCCCCCACTTCTATGCGTCCCCCAGTTTTAGTTTTTTTAAAAGTAAAACGACAACTCAGAATGACTGCATAACTGTGATGACTTGACCTTTGACACCACCTCTTCTTCATGCAGTAATCTTCTGACACTTGTCTCATGAGAGTTTCTTCTTTTGTGAAGAGATGTAAATAATACCATGGACAATAAAGAGTTTTAAAGATCTGAAGTCCAGTTTTTCCTTTTAATAGGGTACAGAGACTCTAATTTGAAGTTGCAGATTTTTCCAAACTTTCTTTTTTTAAATTTGAATAATTGTTTTTAATGTCAAGAAAAAATTATTTATTATTACCACAACATATTCAAATCTAACATTTACAAGGAAGATAAAGAGTTTCTTCTAAAAAACCTTCTTCTGCACAAAGTTAATGTGGTGAACCTCTACTACCACTTCTTATTTTTGTGGAAGAAATCTTGTCTTCTTGGCTTTTTATTTTTCTTTTCTCTATTCTGGCCTAAATTTAATAGTATGAGTTCAGTTTTTAACCTGAAAGTACTCAGGGGAGATGATGGAAGAAATCATCACCCTTCCACTTCTTAGAGTATAAGGTTGCTGACAGCAGTGCACCAGCCTACACAAAATAGGAGTGAGAAACAGATGGGAATAAAGATTATAATCTTGTTTTCTTCTCCATATGACTCAGAAAAGCAATTCCTTTCGTGGGTGATATGTACTTCATTTGAATGGATGTGACATATCCATTCTGCCCTTGCAGCCCAGCAGTCAAGAGCTATGCACATGTCACAATTCTTCTGACTCCAAGCAAGAAAGAGGTGGTCAGGATAGAGGGGAACAGTCAAAGGTCTTGGGTTTCCTGTGGTATACCCACGTCCTCATTGTGGATACTGTAAGAAAATATTTCACACCTCCTATTGTCTTTACTTTTTTTTCTCTGAAGTGTCAGTGGATTCATTATCTCTGGCACAGAATATCTGAGTGCATCTGCAGGGGGAAATTTTAGCAAAAGTCTCACAAGAGGACACTCTCACTGGGAGTTCCCTCCAACACTTCATTGTCTCATGCAATTATTTCATTCTTGAAGATGCCAAGTGGAACTTTAGCTAATGCCCACAAGAGCATTTAGCTATAATACTTTGCCCACTGGACTCTGTGGCAAGGCAGGACTGCATGAGCTGTCAGTGTGTTTGCAATGTAGTAGGATTTTTTTGGAGTAACTGTTTAATTTAGAAGCTTACTGCCATCGACAGAAAATACCTTCAAAGGTATGCACGTTTCTTGCCATCCATACGTGCTGCATTCAGAAATTTTACTATAGCTTCCATATGTATCTTTATCAAAATTAGAAGAGTTTTATACTGTATTCATAAGAACACAACTTTTCTTAAGGGAAGATTACAAAGCTATTATCGATGCCAAGGAGTAACAGCTGTCTGCACAGTTGGAAACCAGGTATTCAATAACAGCAGTCCCTGTGATGCGCCTTACAGTGCATAAAAGGATATACAAGAAAGACAATTCATAATGTCAGCCTGACAGCCTTTTGAATCAGCTGAGATACATTAAAGATTAAATACCTTCTGCTTGTATGCTGCAAGGGGAGCTCTGTTATATGAACGTACACTTATTAAAGCATTAGTAATATCTCCACCGTTAGAGATATCCAAAGCCTGTCTGGACACAGCCTTGAACAATCTGTTCCAGCTCCCAGTTTTGAGCAGGGGTGTTGGACTAGTTGATGTCCACAGGTCCCTTCCAATGTCAACCACTGTCTGATCCTCCACAATAACATCTATGTGATAATGTGCAAAGTCCAGTTAAGCTGGGTGCCTTTCCTTCCTCAGCCATATTCCAAATGCTAATTAATCTTACTAAGATGCTTACAAGAGTAAGAAAATAAAAAATGGTTCAACTACAGCTTTTTTCCACTTTTTATAGTTCTGACTCCAGAAGAAAACAAATTAGAAATTGCTTTTCTCTCAAAGAAGTTAAAATGTTTTATTTTATTACCATTTTACATAATTTATTTTCTGTCAGTAGATTGATAATGTTGTTAGTCATAATTCAAATAACTTCTCTATATTGCCATGCTTCTACACTCAGAGTTCAGGAGTAGAATCAGCTGATCTGTGTTTCACAGTAAGCAATACTTTCCCTTGAGCCACTGGGACTTGTACTTAGATCCTTGTCAATCTCAAAATAGGAGATGAAAAATTATAACTCTTTTTCAACCTTGAAGCATCAGTACTAAAATCTCAACACAAATGCTCCTGAGACGTGAAATTTTATAGTTGTGTTTTTTCTGGGTAAAAAACATAGTGGAAGCCATTCTGGCTTTTTAATAATTATCTCATTTTTACCTCAGTGCAGCTGGTTTCATAGTAATTAAAGTACTAGCAGTTACAAATTCAATACAGAGGCCATAGAATAAATAAAATTGAGCACACAATTGCATGAGGCAGTTGATGTATTGCTGTTCCTAACATTTGTTTCTTTCTTGGTTTTTCTGATCCAAACGGCATGCAGGTTTGTCTTCTAAAGATTATTGTTTCAAGACGTGAGTTTGGAGGTTTGCATTTTTGTATTTTACTTATGAAGAGCATCACATTGTGGAAAGATACTGGTATAAATATTGTATGCAATGGAGCCGGATAAACTATCATCAAAAAGAAGCCAAATGGCCAGTTACGTATGTGTATCTGTTTGTTTGGGGTTTTGGTGTGGTTCTGGGGGGGGGTTTTGAAGTTTTAGTTATTGGTGGTTTGGGTTTTAAAAATTATTTTATTTATGCAGATTTTTTTTTTTTGCCGTTCAAGGGTTAAATCAGAAACCACACAGACACTGACTATGGAGTCTCCCCCACCCTGCACCCATTAGAAGACTTTGAACTCAATTCATGTCTGCAATCCTCCTTCCATTACAAAGTAATGTCAAGATCTCTGCAAAGACTGTGCCCTGTTTAATGTCTTATTTGTCATCTAGTTAAATCCTACTGTTTGACATTTAGAATTATCTCTAATAGCTTTGCCACTTTCCTAGGATCTTTGTCCCCATTCAGAACAGCCGTTATATAATCTTTACTAAAATAGTATGCCTAAAAACAAATAACATATATGTTACATAGATTCTGAAATTGCAAAAGGCTATATAAACATCAAGCCTGTGGAGATTCAATCATGTTATTTCAAGTGGAAAGAAAACAGATGTCATACATGAAACTTAAACTACCTTAATCACAAACAGAAAAGATTAAAAGAAGGGAGAAACTAGTGGTTGCTGTTACTCTTATTACAATCAGCTTCCAGTTTACTTCTCACAATTCTCCTCTTTTCAAAATGGAATTTTAAAAACAGCTGCAACATCCTAAAGTCTTTCCTTTTCCAGGCTGAACAAATCCAATTCTCTTAGCCTTTCCTCATAGGAGAGGTTCTCCAACCCTCTGATCATCTCTCTGTCCCTCCTCTGAACTCCCTCCAACAGGTCCATGTTCTTCCTGTGCCGGACTCCAGAGCTGGATGCAGCACTCCAGGTGAGATCTCACCAGACCAGAGTAGAGGCACAGAATCTGTAGCCCTTTCCTTGCCCACTGATGGAGTCACTCCATCATTCAAGGCCACTGGGTTGGTCAGGCAGGACTTGCCCTTGGTGAACCCATGCTGGCTGTCTTGAATCACCTCCCTGTCCTCCATGTGCCTTAGCACAGCTTCTACATCTTGTAGGTAGAAATAATTTTCACTCGTATTTAATTATTCATATGAATTAAGGGAATCATTCCCACTACACTACAGGCTTGACTGTACAGTAGTAACATTAATCTGATATTCAGGCTTAACTTCCAGTTTTGAGATCAGTCATTTAAATTATATGCTGTTTTACTCTGCAAATTAGACCATTACATTTCTTAGGTTCAAACTTCACTATTTAGCAGGTGACATGAGGTAGTACAAGTTAATTGTAAAATTATTGAAAGAGTATATTTATTACTCAGAACATCATCTTCACTCTGAAAAACACCAAGTACAAACAAATCAACATTTATATTCTGTATAGACTACCAGAAACTGTATGGAAATGCATTGTTTCCTATATAGACAACTACAAAGCACAATTTGCAAAATAACAAACCTGTGTGGCACAATTTACTCAAATGCCTCCACTTTCTGTGCCTTAAAGATGAGTTTGAGAGACTTAAAGTCTTTGTTACATAGTGTTTGGCTCAGGAATGGGAAACACATTGTAAAGTTAAGATTTGGGTTTTCTTCTTTAAAAAAAAAGCTAAACTCCACGCTTAAGTTCCCTTCTGAAACAAAAGAAATTCCAACCTGAGATCCCTACAGGACTGCAGCTGGCTGGCAAGGCAGCCTGAGGTAGACTTGGTCTCTGTGTACCCCATACCTTCAGTGCCATTCAAATGCGCAGCAAAGCCAGGGCGTGCTCAGAAACTACAGTGCCTAAAACATCCAATGGGAAATGCAATCTACCACCAGGCCCTGAAAGCCTTCACATTCAGTTCTATGTTGGAGCAAAAACACACAAACTTCCTAGTGACTCATTATATGGCTGACTGTCACAGAGCTAGAAATCTGCCCAAAATTTACCAGCCTTGGTAATTTTTTGACAAATGGTACCCCCACCCTATAACAAAGCTATGCTTTATGTAGCTTTTATCTTAACAGATAGTAAATTGCCATCTCTGAAGGGAAGCTGATGGCTTCAGGCTTTATGCTAGCAGGACACCAGTTTGCCACTACAGTTAGCATAGGGCAAAAGCAGAACAGAACAAAAAAGGCCTGGCAGCAGCTCTCAGCCTGGTGGGGACATGCAATTTCTTCAGATTCACTCACCCTTGAGTTAATCCAAGCCCTGCCCTATTACCACAGGTGTTCAGCCATGCCCTGCATGTCTGGTTGCCTTATTCCCATTAGCTCAGCTAACTGTAATGAAATACCTTTGGTTTGGAGTGTAAGGGTAGGCATTAGGACTCCCCTGAGCTCCTTTCCCTCAATACCTTTGTTTTGCTGGAGGTAACTTTGTTGACCATAGTCTGCAGTGACGTGGCCTGCCAGGAGACAGCAGCAGGCTTAGACTCCTAATTACCCTTCAAGCCCTCAGGAGAGCTGGAATTTGGGTTGTAAAAGGGATCTTTGGAGCTGCAAAAGGTCTCCACCCTCTCCAATACTTAAGCACAACAGTGCAAGCATTCTGCTTTGTTGAGTAGTGGGCAATGTGAGGTATAAAGTAAGACCAAGAATTTATGCTAGCTACAAATGAAGACTTTATTGCAGAGCTCTGGTCCTGCATGTTAGATTTGCTCATTTAGAAGGCATATGTCAAATTATCACATATTATTTCCTTTCTCTTTTTGGACCACCTGCATATAACGTATATATATAGCAACTTGCTTTTCTGAAAAATTGTGAATAAACTATATGTATAAAATGTCCATAAAATGATTACAGTTTGAAAAAATAAATAAAGCATGTGCATTTGTCCATTTCTGGCACATATTTTACTCATCTCTAACTTTTAATCTCTTTAATAGCACAGTCTTTCCTAGCAAATATGTGGCAATGCTACACAAACATAGCATATCACGCACATAGATATACATAGAAATCTCACACAATTCAGTATTTTTCTACTTTTAAGTCCTTCTTCTACTCTAACACTCTCTACACCACCCTCTTTTAATGGCACACTACTTCTAAATAGGAAATCTCAGTCTGCTTTCAAAATCCATTTTTTGTTTTTCCTCTTAAAGACAGTTTTGCTGGCTGTAGAGACAGGCCATTAACAAGCTTCCTGTGAAACACTGAACTTATAGCTAATACTTGTATGGCTATTACTCATGTCCAACACAAGGGCACCCTGATATCTATGACTTCAGAACAAGAGTGACTCCAGCATAGGTCCCAGGTTGATTTCTGCTTGAAAAAAAGGTCTAAAATATTTGTGTGTTTCCATATTCATGACCTGCTCAGTACAGTAATTTGCAAAACAGCCAATATGTCAACGCTGCCCAGTTTTCTGGCCCACCAGTTTTATATATCTTTAGTCAGATTGACCAGTTTCTGTAGAAAACTTCTTTTTCTTCAGCTGTCCCTGTAAAGTACCTAGAAATAATTTCAGTCTAGGTTGATTGATGTTCCACATGTGTCCTGTTGTCTTCATACAAAGTATTTCAATTAAACAAATATTAAACAAAATTGTACCAGTTGCAAAGTTTTGCACATGGAGAAGGGAATGGTTGGTTGTTCTTATTCCCTTTTAAAGTGCATTATTTAGTTTCCAGGAGAGCATAAAAAACTCATGTTTTCATTCAGATTCTTGATCTGAATAAGCAGTACTTTTGTAAGAGTTTTTTTCTACTGTCTGGAAATATTAGTGACAATTGGTTAAATCATTAAGTTATAAGACTTCTTTTTGCAAACAGATTTTAAAAGGTCTGCAATGAATTTGCCCTGAACAGCTCAGTCTGTTTTTTTTTCCGCAGGCTATGTGAGATTGTGACATACACAAGTTATTGTGATGATTCTTGAAGAACTTACAATTTAAATAGAGAGGGTTTTTCAATTGATATGGCATGGCCATCACCTTTATTACTGACAGAATGGATGGGTTAATTTTTCTTGAGGAAAAAAAAAAGGCTTTCATATGAAAAGGAAAAAAAAATAAATTTTCTACCTGTGTGTTGCCAGCATTTAGAAAACAGGAAGGACAATCCATTCTGAGATGTTCTGTAGGCCTGAGATTTTTCCTGGAGGCATGTTGGAAGCCATTTCTTTAGGCAATCACTGACTGAAACAAAAAAAAAAGTTATATTTTTAAGATGATATAGGATAAAATTCTTGTTTTGCAAAAAGAGAAAAGTAAGATTTTAATGTATTCACAATCTCAGAGTAAGAGTAAAAATTCATGATGATATGAAAACAGTGAAAGAGTTGTGTGAGAAATTCTGACTGTGTGTACAGAAAACAGAGCAGAATCCAGAATACACACACATTTGTAGGCAGCATGCTAAAGAAGTAACTCATTGAAGACAAACTTGCTCCAAATCACAAAATCTACCAATAACTGTTAAAATAATCAGAAGACTACTCATTGAAAACCACTAAAAAAACTTGCACTTTTGAATCTATTAAATTAAAGGGATTAATGAATGATCTACTCAAGTGATGGAGCAGAGAAGTCTCTCCTTTTTTCACCTGTACTTGCACTCTAACATTGATTCTAATTAGGTAATTACATACAGCTGAAACTAAACTAGTTTTCAGAGCTTCAGTACCTGCAATAGCTGACCTTTAAAAATCTTTCTGAAGGTTAACATAGTTCTGAAGGTGTTTCTAAAATGTTTTTCACACATCTAATGTGATTTAAAAAACCCCAGCTTTTTACCTCTATGAATATATCAGGAAGATTGATGAGGAGAAGTTACAAAAGCAGGAAAAACAAAGGAGTGCAAACTTCTTATGAGTAAACACGGACTGGAAATTATACTTCTTAGAATTCAAGGAACAGGATTTTGGAGGAAATCTCCCTACAGGGATAAAATGGAACAAGAGATTTTTTAAGGGTAAGTTTACACACTTATGGAGCACAGGACAGGAGAAGATGATTTGCAGTAAAAAGGGTCTAGACTTAATATTCCAAGAGGGTCTTTGCAGTTTTACGTTCCTACATCACATTAGAGAAAACTGCAAGCTAATGAAGTGCATGATTTTTATTAGGAGGTTGCCTAATAAAAAGGAAGCTCCACACATGAAAAAGTGTTAAGTCTAACCCAAGGGAGTTTCTGTTTGGTTTTGAAAGGAATAGTACTCAGCACATTATACAGCATCAAAAAGACTCAAAAGTATCAAAATTTCAAGAAATTGCACTTATATCTTACATCCCACTCCCTTAGATAAGTAAGATGCTTCTAGAAATAGAACACACTTCCTTAAATCATCTGGCTGTTTTAGAAATCTGTAATATTAGCTTCTCTAAGGGCATGATCAGAGAAATATTAATTTTTTAAAAAGTATTATATTAAAGGCCAGCAGGAAATGATAGAGACATTCTGGAGTTTATGATTCAGCATATGACTTGATACAATATTTCAGCTTATTTTAATATGTCTAATTAAATTTGATAAGTCTGAAATCTCAGTTATCTATTTTGACACAGTGTAAAATTGCTACATTTGAATGAAAAGCACTATAAATCTGCAAAATACTGGGCATTTTTGCTATTTCTGTATTTCTTCAATTAATCATCACAACATATCAAAATTTGTTTTAACATTGCTGGCTGCTATCTGGCTTTTTTAAGGCTAGTTTCGAAGTGAAATTTTAAGCAAATTATTTTTTTTTGCTGACAATGTTCCAGAAGTTGCAGTTCAACAGACATTTGCACATTTATATGCTTAAATAGCACAACTTTTGTTTCTTAATCAAATGTATGGTCAGGCAAGGCATGCTTTCTACAAGAAAACTGTGGGAAAACACAGGTAATTAAGCCAGGTGGCAATCTTACATAAACCCTTAATTGGGAAGAGACTTGACAAGGCAGCAAATAAATAGTGTAGCAATACGGGGCTCTTTTTTCCTCTGAAAAAATCTATTTCTTCTTGTGAGTTTCACTGTACTCCTTCCCACCCCGTACATCTGAAGGAGAGCAGCAGAAGCCCCAAGGAACACTTTCTCTTGGTTTCACGGCACAGTTTTCTCTTCCGTGGACAACAGCTGGCAATTAATCGCAAAAACCCTGGTCTTATCCATGCACATTTATATTCCAGGTGTCCTTCTGCAAATTTGGGCTGTGAGTGAGATTATGGCTGCCTTTTTATGTTGCTTGCTCTCTTGGCTTTACAGCACAGTACCCCCAAGTGGCCTGTTTAAGTCAGAATTCAAACATAATAGTTCACTGATGGGTTTTTAATGAACAAAGCTGAAACTAGACTAAGATTAAAAAAATAAAGAGGATAGCAGGGAGCATTTCAAAGAATCTTATGTAAACAAAACACAGCTCAGTGGCCATGTTGGAGGAAATGAGCGTTTTACTTAAAATCACTCAGAAGACAATCTCCCAAAATTTTCAGTTCGCAATACCTTTCAGTGGCCTGTTGGTCCTGGTTCATGGTTTTGCTTAGAGTGTCTGTAAAATAGTAACACTAAACTTTGAAAGCAATTTTTCCCCCCTTCATGGAGGTTTTGTGTGATCATGAGCCAAGAAGGACTGGATAGAGCTCAAACTTGTTATAATGTTTATCACATGGCCTTAAAAACAGCTGGGCAAATGGCAGACTGATGACAGTGACACTGAAAGGATGGCAGAAAGGAGAGGAAATGGGAGAGGGAGTGTCACCCATACTTTTTTTTTAATTGGCAGTTCCCCCAGTATTTATTCATGGATGTACGCAAATAGTAGTACGTTTTGTACTGGAAACGTCTGCTTCAAGTAGCCAGTCAGCCTGTTGAAGTAAAAACTCCCTGGACAGTTGTCATCAAGTGTTTTGATTGAAACCATGTTGTTTTAAACAGATGTGGGGTCATATTCTGCAAGGACCCAAGTGCTGAACAGCCTCACTGAATTTGCTCGCAGGTGAAATCGCCCTGGTTGGTATCAATCAGGGAGCGTGCGGTACTTTCTTCAACCTGCAGTTAATGTTGGAGCAACTGGCTCCATAAATGGGCTGGGACTGCTGGGAATGCTGGAAACACCTCTTTCTGTTGTTTTTACTCACAGCCTAGTGAGAGTTACTCTGGAGCTGAATGCTGAATCAGGTGGTGAATGAATATTTGTTATAAGGCCTGCCTGGTTTATATAGAATGATAAGGATGTATCCATCTGATTTGTTTCTACCATTAACATAATCCTTACATAAAAGTTACTAAATACTGCAGTCATTATGTCTTTCACTGTAGGATGGTAGCATGCCTTGAAACTTTAATTCTCTTTTTTATCTTTAAGTTTTTCTCCTCTGGAACATTGACTGCATTGTTGTATGAAAAGCTTTCTTTAGCTGAAATCCTCAATCAGTCGTTAATCACTCCTTATCTGAACTACTGCTATTCCTTCTTCATAGTCCTTATAATTCCTTATTATCTCAATTTCAGGAAGATTGAAGTACCATAGCCAGAAAATTCTGTCCATCCAGTAAATACCACTACATCAGGTTGTTCTTCCAGACCATTCCCTAGCTTTCTACTTAAACAGATATTCTAAACAACTTCAAAATGGTATTTTCAAAATGTTGATAAATTATTCTAATTCTCTACATTAACTTGTTGTTCAACTACACCTAACTTTACTCTCCCTCTTGATATCCTTGTCTCTGCTCCATCATCTACACAGATTACTAATAGATCTCATTTGAGCCAAACAAAATTCCCTATCTTTGAGGTATCTCTGTGACCAAGTAAATTTAAATCTCACATTACTCTTTATTTTAAGATAAGTTGTTTGATGTTGTGTAAATCCATGTACGATATTGCTTTATTCAGAACTATATTTCAGAATTTGCCAATACAGGACTGCAGAATAAAACCAGAAGATAATGCCATGTAATTCAACAGTTTTTAAATTTTATACTGGATGACTTAAGCTGACATGTGATTTCAGTGAAGATTTTGTTTACATGAGTCACCCCAAAACAGTCCACAATATTAGTACTTTTCAATCCCGTAAAACAAAAAGGGATTGTAAATTAAATACAGATATATAAAAAGATAAAATCTATAGCTACATGATGAATTTGAAGATTTTTACTTTTACAAACCAATGCATTTAACCAAAGATTTACACAAAAAATAATATTTGATTTTTTAAATGATTTAAAAAAATCTTTAGCTCAAGATATGAAACAAAGTTGATGAAAATGCTCTGGCATGAAGCATTATAGAAGTTGTAAGAAATGTTTTATACAAGGCAAAAAAATTTAAATAAAGAAATCAAATAAAATCCACATTAGCTTTTTCTACTAGAGAGGAGTTTGTGACTAAGTCTCTTCCAAGCTGAGTGGACTGCATTCTTAGATGGATCCAACCTTTTTAAGGCCATGGGGATGTTGCATTTTCTGTGTGAAAAAACAGATGTATGACAGTCAAAACCACCTCATACTGCTCCTCATAAGGGAAGCTTTGAATTTATTCCAGCACCCACTTTTAGGAAAATGTATCCTGGAAAGCTTCCTTTGATACTACATTAAAAATACAAGAATTCAAATACAGATTTTCTTTTTGAATAATTCTCATCCCTGTCACAATGAGGTTAATCTATAGCGAGTGAGCTCTGTTTTCTTTTATTTTTCAAAATGTTGACTTGCAAACTGAAGTAGGGAGTAATTGCACTACAGGAGAACCCTTCCTCTTACCAGGCTACTAAAAAGAATTGGTTTTTTGGTTAAATTTGAAGAACTTGTAAGATCTAATTTAAAATAGTAAGGATGCTACAATCCAGGAAAGTGTACTTATGAAACACCCTGACTTTTCAATGAGGTACAAAATGTCACATGGTATATGAAAGCTGCCAGTAGAAGAGCAGTACAAAGAAACAAAAACAGAAAAGAGGGCAAGGTCAAGTCTGGAATATTTCAGAGACTGAGCAAATGACAGGTGAGTGTGATAGAGGCAAGAAGGAATAGATTCCTGGAAACTTACTTTATAATTAGAATATGAGTCCTGAGTATCTATCTGGTGGACAATCTTCAACTCTAGTTAGGTTGACAGATTAAATAACTTTGTGTTTTCTATCAATGTAATGGCTAGGTCACCGCAACTTCTATTCAAATCACAATTTGGCATACTGTCAGTAGTTGGCTATTCACCATTTTTTTTTGTTATTCCAATTAGAAGTCAGAAAACTGGGTGCAACATATCTCGACAAAAGGAAAAAAGATATTAGATATTCTGGATGTTACTGTGTACATTGCTGTATACATTTCAATCAAATGCCAGTGCAGAGACCTGGGTAACCACTTGTTACATCATTTAAGCTCATCTGTTAGAGTTAAAAATTATTTTTAAAAGGTTTCTTGGATGCAGGTGAATTTAATCTCTAATTACCACTTCATAATTCTAGAATTACTACTGTGGAAACAGGCCAGTCTTTTTCCATATAAAAACCTGATACAGAAAATTGCCCTTTCCCCCCCTGTTTTTTGGTATAAACTACCACAACTTATAGATGAAATCATGGGATGTGAAAAGGCAAGGCCAAACATACCAAAATAAAGATTTATTTTTTATAACACTGAACACAGAAAAAAGAGATAAAATTGAAAACTGATGAACAGGAAGTATAAGATTTTCTGATATACCTAAAAAAACAGATTGAAAGAGATTTATGAATGTGATGACGGTACAGCTTAGGGGAAGGCTTAAGAACGACTAGCTTAATGAAGATGTACTGATTACTGCTTAAGCAGCTGCTGAGCTTTGTCTGTAGGCTTTCCACCTACCATAACATAATCAACATTATATGCATTCCTTCAGAGCAGAATTAAACAGATTGGATGATTTCAGAGTGGCTCTCCAGGGAAGCCAATCTCAGAGGCAGTAATAGTGAGGACAGGGGCAACAACTGCAATTGCAAAAATGCACATAATAGTTATAGTGAGGATTGTTAATTAAGATGTTTACTTCATGAGGTATTACTAAATGGTATGCTACAACAAGCATGGACATGCTCTTCTGAGAGACTAAGCCAACGAGAACCATTTAACTGCAATTAGAATATCACAGAGCCAGAGCTAATTATCCTTGGTCTGAGGCATGGTATATTATTTTAGGAATGATGCCATGCTAATGTGGCAAGGATTGTTTTGGTTGACAGTGCAAAAGAACAAGATGATTTGCTAGCTAAAACCCATGTAGACACTGTCATAATTGCAATATAGAGTTTAGGTTGCTCAGGCAGTTCAGCTGTGTATTTCTAAACTGTATATTTTCTACATGAGAAGCCAGAGCCCCAGCCAAGAAAAGGATGAGTTACTGTCAGTTTCCATAAAGAAATTATGATATCTGCTATATAATAATTTACAATTAATCTAAAGAATTTTCAATTTCATTGCTTTTTAACTATCATTAAACATTATGTTGGAAACTGGGGAGAAGTAAGATTGCAAAAAGGTTTAACTGCTCTTTCTCTCTCTTTGGAAAAAATTGAGATCCCCACAAAATTACCCCAAAAAAGTTAGTTTGCTAGAATCAGATGTTTTAAGTTAAGATTGACTTTAATGGATGATGCAGAATCACAATAACACAGGGCAGGTTTGAAGGGACCACGGTGGGTCACCTGGTCCAACATCCCTGCTCAAGCAGGATCATCCTAGAGCACATTGCACAGGATTGTATCGAGCTGGTTCTTGAGTATCTCCAGTGAGGGAGGTTCCACAACCTCTCTGGACAATCTGTTCCAGTGCTCAGTCATTCACACAGTAAAGAAGTTCTTAATATTCAGGTGGAACTTCCTGGGCATGAGTTTCTGCCCGTCGCCCCTTGTCCTACTTCTGGGCACCGTTGAGAAAAGCCTGGCTCCATCCTCTGACACTTCCCTTCAAATACTGGTAGACATCAATGAGGTCCCCTCTCAGTCATCTCAAGGCTGAAAAAGCCCAGCTGCCTCAGGCTTTCTTCAAAAGAGAGATGTTCCACTCCTTTAACCATCTATATTATCCTCTACTGGACCTGCTCCAGGAGCTCCATGTGTCTCTTGTACTGAGGAGCCCAGAACTGGACACAGCACTCTCTATAAGCTTAGAAAATACATTGTATTCTCAGAGACATTATTATGACTGTTAAAAGACTGCTTATTCAAAGGATAATATCACTTGCTGTGGAGCCATCTCATAAACAGGTGCAAGGTGACTGAAACTGAGATGCTGGAGGATGCAGAACTGCAAAATCAGGCTCCTGAGGAGTCCCTTATTCTATACTTAACAAATAAATGGGTACCTGTACAAATTACGATTTTCAGTCCGTGGCTTTATTTTAAAAAAATGTCTTGGAGTAAAACATTTATTGTGTTTCGTAAGTGCCACAGAAAGTAATTTGTTTGTATTCACATTATGAGCTAAGACTGTCTACTATGGGAAAGGAAGAAGATGTGTTTGAAAATACAAAGCAGGTAAAATTTCGGAAGAATCTGATTCTTCACCTACAATTCCATTAGAGACTGTAATTTTGGCCTGTCCTGGACCTTTGTAAGGCTATTGAAAAGAGGACCAGAGAGAGGGTTCTAGAACAACAAACAGTTGGCAAAATATTTAGAAGAACCTGTCACATTTTCCTGCATATGTCATAAATTATGGGAAAAAAAACTCCTCAAAATAATAATGTTCTCCAGTCTGAAAAAAAGCTTTCAATCTCAAAAGCTAAGCAAGCAAAAACTGGTACATTGACCAAGGATAAGTGGGACCACACCCAAATCAGTTTGAGAGTCAACACCCACAACACAGCTAGAGACCCCAGAACTTCACCAAGAACCCATATACCTGATTTTCCAAAGGTAAGTTTGTTAGAAAACAGATGAATTGAAACTCTATTTTTCAAGACATTGTATATCTAACATAGCAGCAATGTATAATGCACAGACTAAAGACAGTGACTTCAGGTACTGAAGTTTGGGATGAGATATAAAATCACTCATCCCAGTCCAAAAGAAAAACTACCTCAGTAGCAAAGCATCATTAGAGAAATCATGTGGTGTCATTCACACTTTGCTCAAATTATATTTTGGCATCAGCCAAGTACAGCTGTCATATTTAATAGAAACCTGGATGCAGTGAGCCTGTAATATTTGAAAGTGATGTCAGAGGAAAAAAGAAATTGCAGAAGGACAAAAAAGGAAAAAATGACAAATAGAATAATCAGTATGGTACAGTGTCTGAAGTATTTTCCCATTCATAAAAAATGTACCATATGTCTAGCAGGGGAAAACAGTGGTAACAGCTTATAATGCAGTCCTGAAAACTTGGTGGACACGAACTGAGGTAAGTTTCATCCTAGCATCCTACAAAAATGGAGAGAAGGAGATGAACTCGCCAATTTGTGTAAGAACATTTTAAGTGATTACACTAGAACTAGCACCCCTACTAAAGTGAAGAGATCTCTTAAAGAGCTTTAGGAAAAGTAATGTCTATGCCTGAGGGGGAATCCACAAATCTAAGTCACTGAGATACATCACATATACATCAAATGTATCTGACACACTTTATGGAGTACTCTGCTTTCAAACATCTTGCCCTAACTGCACATAATATGCCAAGTTATTAGTGCTTAGCAGAGCCTGAATCTCTACTAAATTAGCACAGTATCACCAGCAGAGCTGTATCCATTATAACCCCCATAAATGGCTGGTAAATGTGGTTTCTCACCTAGTAGCTTTCCTGCAAATAACAGCAGGGTTGTGCCTCATAAAAATCTGACTTTGGAAATCCCATTGTGCTACTACAGGGGTTTGGTATACTCTTTCTTGTGCTGTCTAGACTAAAATGGTCTGTTCTTGTTCTGTGTTCATCTTCCCTGACAGCTGGGAAAATGTCCTCATGTCTTTTCCTCTTGAGACATGGCTATTCCCATGACGGGAATTTTTTATTAAGAAATCTTGTTTTACTTCCCTCTTACTTCTGTCTTCTCAGGTTTTCCCCCTCTGTGGGGCTCTTCTATGAAATGCAATCAACTTATAAATACTGCAGTATTAATGTTTGGCTTGTTGCATACAAGATAAACACCTATGCTGCATGTTCCCCTTGATAAAGCTTTTCCTAAAAAGCTACCTAAAATCTCCACAAAATCCTTAGGGGACAAATAGATCACTCAGACACAGAGAGTAGGCTGAACATGGCAAATGAGTGTACTTTTATATGGTTTTTATATCTAGAAACATAAATATTTTTGGAATATACAGACCACACTGACACTTTTTCAGATTATGTTTAAGTTTGTGAAGCAGGTTTACTTCATTTTCACAGGAGTAACTGAATAGCTGAGAACATGAGCTTTAATCTTTGAGTGTTGTTTCTTATAATATATTGCTTGAGTTTCTTGATGCTTTGCTGCTGGATTAACATCAATCCTGGAATTTCAGAGAAACAAAAATTAAGATCTGTCAAGGGGGTTGAATTTCTTACAAAAATAAAATTTGGGAATTTTAAGAAGAGGGAACAGGTAATCATTATTACATTGCGCTTTTTTGGTTCAGGATTCTGCAGGCTTTACCTTAAGCATCATATGTAAAACACAGCTACTGTCACATTTAATTCAATTTGAAGATAATTTCTCTATCCAGACTTGCACTAAAGGGAAACATACGTACACACAGTCCAGCTTAAAAATGATATGGCCACCCGGTTTATTTAATTGCTTTCCTGCCAGGAATTGCGGGAAGCCTCTCTCTTTCATGATTGAGGGTCCTATGCCATTTTAAAAAAATCAATTTTTTTGAATTTACTGATCTGTAAACATCTGTCCATCCCACAGCTATTGACACGAAGAGTTATGTGTGTTGTCTCCTTCATGGCAGGCACATGCTGCAGTCTGTTCCAAGTTTGTTCTGGGAGTGCCCACTGAGAGCTGCCGTAACAGACTCCTCACACAAGTCCATCTGGTAGACATGAGGCCATTCCTCACATCAAGTAAGGGCCATAAACATAGCTAGTGCTGGTTTGTTCTTAGATCTACAGCTCACACGAAGTCCTAGATATCCTAAATCTTCTCAGAGTCCTAAATCTTCTACCAAAAGCATGAAGAGGTTAAGGGTTTCTCTTAACAGTGGAGATTGGGTACAGATTGTGTAAGAATTTGCAGATGTCTCCGAAAAGCTGACAAGGAGAAGATAATTGGAGCATGATACAGTATTGGAAGGCAGACTGATGTCCAGAAAGACAACAACTGGCCAGAGAATTTGAGGATGCCACATCCCCCGAAGTTTTCAAGGCCAGGTTGGGTGGGGCTTTGAGCAACCTGGTCTAGTGGAAGGTTGCTCTTATTCTCTGTGATGAGAGGGCTACAAAGATGGCAGAGAGCACAGGGATGCAGCACAGTACGGAGCTCAGTGGCCTCCATTTCCTCCTTGTGATATTCTACAGGAGACAGCTGGCACGTAAGGGTTGACATTTTTCTGAGAAGGTCCCTCAAGTCACTTCTCGCAAGGACTTTTAGTATCTTGAACTTGGCTTAGTTTTATTCTGCTTTCAAGGGACAAGGGTCTGCAAGGTAGATGTGCTGGGAACTTTGGGATCTTCAGGGGCACTCGGGGACCTGAAGGCACAAATGCAATTTGTAACATGTAAACATGTTAAATCTGATGCTTCTGAGAGAGACTTGTCCACAGCAGAATGAACCTCCTGCGGATAAGGTGAAGCTCAATCAGACAATATTTGTACAACTGAAAATGTACAGAGGAATAAAATTATTATAAAGACAGAGCACAAGTAAACTAAAATACTCCTTATCCTTTGCATTTTCTAACAGAAGCATATACAAAAAATGAAGATTTATTAAGAAGGGAAATTGCTTGTGACTTAGCATGGCATCTAGCATTTAAAGTGATAATTCTATTTTGAGTAGAGCAGAAATAAAATATTTAACTTATAGTAAATGCTCAAATGAACTCATTATGCTATGCTGGTGTTTATTATGTTCATGTCAGAAAAATTAGCCTGCCTGTTGAATCTGATTTCTACTTCTTCTGAAAAGTCTATGTACGTTTGAAATAAACCTTGAATATATTATTTTGATTTTATTGCATGTCTTACATGCTTTTTTAAATTTCCAAATGGACTACTTTATTTACTTATTTATTTATTTATTTAACCATCTTTTCAGATTTTTATGGTTTGCCTGCCTGCTAAGAATGAAAAAAACCTAGCTTTTGGCAGGTATGAAAGAGTAAACAACTGTGTTGAAGAACGTCATACAAATCTGTATATATAGGGATCTTTCTAATACACATATCAAGAGGTTTTACTGTTCATGCTATCCACCTCACTTTGGCTCACCTCAGCCTCACCTTGCTAGGGCCACACACACAACTCTGATTCAACTCCCCTCTACAGCCGAGTATGAATAATAAGAACATGGGAGCTGAGTAAGACACAGGTGTGAAGAGGACAGAAGTAGGGACAGGACTTGAGCTGGGCAAGGAGGATTTAATGGTCAAAAGAAGCTGTGAAGTTTAAACCAGTTCTGCAGACAATGATATGATGAATGGCCAGGGCTGCTGTGATGACAAGTGTCAGAGGCAAGTTGGAAGATCTCAGGAAATGACAAGAGACTACTCACATCTGTTTAGGCAGTACTTAAAAGGTTAAAATTCCAGTAGCTGGCTGGATCTTGACCATTCTGGGACAGTCTTGTGCATTGCTGAGACTGTGTTCAGAACTCGCTAAGGATGACAAAAAAATGATAAAGAGGTTAGAACAAGGACAGTGCTTGTGACAGCATCTTCAAAGTTGAGTAAATATTTCTCTGAGTAAGTATGCAGCAAAGGATCCCACTCAGAAAGAGTGACTTTGCCAGGAGAACCAACTCAGGAGATGAAGTCTGCAACAGGGAGGCGATCCTACTTTTTTCAGTGCAGTCTGAAAGGCAGAATGACTAGTTACCTCTCTTAGTTTAAGAGCAGAAAAACGCATTTTTGTCTGTATCTTGATACAACAGAAATGGAAAGCAAGTCAGTGAAAGAACCATCATCAAATGCTACTATCAGAGCTGAAGGATTTGATAGGTTCTAATAAGCACCAAAGTAAATGTATAAATCATTTAGATTCAACAGACTTTACTGCCCCAGCATGCTTCTGTGTCAGTAGAAAACAGGGGATTACCCCGTGTGCCAAAATGTATTTGAGAGGATGATAGTGCTCTGGATGAAGCAAGGCTTGTGAGGGTGAGTGCTGCAGCACACAGGTACTGAGCGCAGCTTAGCTAAGGTTGAAAGGAAAGGCTGTGTCCTGCAAAGTCATGCTTGATATCTGTTCAAGCTTCTTGGCCGCATGCTCCCAGGGGTGACAACTGTGAAAAAGGGGGTGCCACCAGCATAGCTCTGGCTAGTGAGAAGGAGGCAGATGTTGGGCTATTCATCCTGTAGAGAGCAGCTGTGTTTTGGATTACGACTCCTTGCTGAGCAGTGCAGAGAAAAGCTGCAGCCTTGCAATGTGTGAAGGAACAGTTTGTCTAACATGGAGCTTTTTTTCAAGGATGCCATGTATTGGAAGCATTTTCCTTATTCCCTAGGGAAACGGTGGACTACCAGCTGCAGAGCATAATTAATATTAGACTCAATCACAAATGAGGTCATAATAATGAATATCATAAACATCTTAAACATTTGATGCTCTCCTTCAACATCTGTAGTATTTCCTTAGTATTTGCAGCAGCCATCACTTTATGGAACAGGAAAATACTAATATTCTTGCTAATAAAAAAAATGGTCTAGATTTTCTCTGTTTCTATCTTTTCTCTATGCCTCCATTAATTCTCCTAATCTTTTTGAAATAATCTGCTATTCAGATCCTTTTTGCTAGGGCCCAGTTTCCTTCTAAGAAAATCTTACAGAGGGAGAGGGAGTAAAAGACCATGATACAAGGCAGACACTGTTTTGCTCTAAATTTTCTTAGATTTTTGGCATTAAAATTTCTCTGCAGTAAATGTATGTTTTTCATCAGACTTTGCTCTACCATGTGGCCTAATCTTCTTGATATTTTGCCCAACACATTATGAGCTCAAACTACCATTTTTTTCCTTTGTACAAGCCAGTAATATAAATGCTAGAGCAAATTGTATAAATCCCAATGGAACGTGCATATCTATTTCATTTGGGTTATTGGTTGCCAATGGGAATAAACAGATTTCTGTCTTTGAAGAGTTCATTAGCTTCTAAGGAAAAAAAGAAAGGGCAATACAAACTCCCTTTCTAACCTTGTAAATCTATTGGGAACCAAACTCAAAACTTCATTTAGTATTTTTGGGAGCGTCTGCTGACCTTGGCTTTGACAAACCTTGTGAGCTGTACTTTAGCCCACACAACTTTAGATGCTCACAGTTAACTCAGAAGATATCCATTACTACTTGTGTCCAAGCTGAAAAAGGGTGTTGGTTTAGAAAACAACTGCCTGAGTTACCATTATGAACTCTTCTATTAGATCATCCCTATTGCCAGCTTTTCTCTACTGTTTGAATAGTTACCTTTTCCTCAAGGTTGGCCAAGGGAGTATTATCTTTCCCAGACAGTGTAAAGAACCCACCAATATTCCCTGAAAATCCTCAACCCATATAGAAGTGCAGCATATGCAGGAGGTGCAAATTCCCAAATACTATGATTCTTACTTCATTTAAATTACTATCAACATTGAAAGGATGACTGTTCAAGAAAATACCAATATGTCTATTGGTTTTGTTTTCCCAGAAGGCACTGTCATCCTGCTGGTAGTCTGGTCTCCAGACTGAATCTCTAGAGGGAATTTTAAAGAACAACTTTTAATCTTAGGTACTTCATGATAAAATAATTTTATAAAGTGGAAAAAGAGTCTGTGGCTAAACAGTAAATAGAAAAAGGTCCTAGAATTATTTTTCATTTGGGATCAATTTCACTGGTTCCATATCAACTTAAAGCAACTGTTTGAAGAACATGAAGAATATATGAAGAATATATGAAGAATACCATATAGAAAGAATCAAGTAGTTAGCCTTAAATGGAATAACTTTCACCCAAAATGTATGCATGAGAGCTCGTAACTGTTGGCAGATTAATTCCAATTTCCAGACCTGTAAATACAAATTCCTGAATAAACTTGTAAAATTGAATAAATGTAATTGGTCCAGTTAATCTATATATAATATTTTCAAATGGATTTTTAAATTTATCAGAAGTATTTGATAATGTACTTCAATGTAACTTGAACTGTTAAAATGTAGGTTAAGCAGTAATTCCAATACCCTAGCTGTTCACAGTTAATAGAAACAATTTATTTGATCTAAGTAAATAGTACCAAGATATTAATAACAAGTTGTGTAAGCTCTTAATTTTTTTTTTTTTTTTGCATATTGTAAGAACTGATCAGTGAATATAACTTCAGGTTTTCTTGAGATATGAAATGTCCACAGGTAACATGACTATTACTGCTCCAAAAATAAGGCCACAGAAAACTCAGCATTTAGATTTTTATCACTATCATCTCTGTGTCATTTGTCTTCTGGCTGTCTTACACTCCCCCACACTTGACTGCCTGCTTCAAACTAACTGCTATTAAAATTTGATTACTGAAGACAACAGGTTCTTCCTTTCACTTCCATTACTATTCATGAGTTTGTCTGATTTTCATGTCCAGCCTTTCTCCTAGCACGAGCATTGGATGTTTCTTATACAAAGCCTCAGTCTCACTGTGAAAACGACTTGTAACTGGCACTATGTTATCAGCTGGTTTGTTTTTTATTTTTAATGTAGTGCCATTGGCTGTTACTTAGAGATGTGAGTAGGGGACACAAATGGAAGAAGATTACTTTCATCAACTTTAGAGAAAAAACATGAAGGAGAAATTACCCACGATGTTTGAACTACATTTTTTTCTAGTGCTAATATTTTTTTCCTGTCTCTTTCAAGATAGTGACAGGACTGTGTTCAAATTAAGTCAGTCAGTTCACTGTCAGCTCTGGGCCATCACAAAGCAGAACCCATAACCTTTTATGCATTTGCACAATGAAAAATTATAGTCAAGGGTACTGTCTGTAGATCAAGCAACCAAAGTGTTTAATCTTCAAAAAACATATTCAGCATTTCACAGCATGCCTCTCTATGTAAACAAAGTAACTCTGCAGGATTCTAAAAAAATTTATGAAATATAAGAAATATGACCATAAATGAATATTCACATTGAAAACCCTTTCTGAAAAAATACAGTGGTTTTATGTGTATAATAGTCTCAGAATTTATATACTTGCATGGAGTCAAAAACAGAACCAGACCTTGCCCAAAAGTTTTAATCCAGCTATGAAGTTTCTTTGCTTATGCAAACAGAAGGAACATAAATGTGGTGACACTATGGAGCAAAGACAGAACTGAAAGGCAGAACAACAGAGGAATGAACCAGAATTAAATCAGTACTTTACCTTTCCAGAACAATGCTAAAGTTGAATTCAAGGGCCAAGGCAGAATGGCTAGATGGCATGAGAGTATGGAACTAGAAATTATTATGTTAAAAATGAAAACAGAATTTCACTAATTTACTGCCTCAGGTCAGGAGAACTTCATAATCTTCTCTGCAGAGTCCTACAAAATCCTCTCCTGTGGCACAGTTGGGCTCACCCCCCCACCAGCTGGATCAGGGAGAGAGTTGAATGGGTAAAAGGTACAAAGCTCATGGGTTGAGATAAAGACAGTTTAATAGGGAAAGCAAAAGCTATGCACACAAACAAAGAAAAACAAGGAATTCATTCAGTGCTTCCCATGGGCAGGCAGGTGCTCAGCCTTCCCCAGGAGGGCAGAGCCCCATCATGCACAACAGTTACTTGGAAATGTCCATCACTCCAAATGTCCCCCCTCTTTCTCCTTCCCTCCACTATATAAAATGAGTATGATGCGATAGAGTTTGGAATATCCCTTTGATCAGGTTGGGTCACCTGTCCTGGCTGTGTCTCCCCCCAGCCTCCCATGCACTCCCAGTCTCCTCACCATTGTGGCAATGCAAAAAACACAAAAGGCTTTGCCTCTGTGCAAGCCCAGCTCAGCAGTAACAAAAACATCTCTATATTATGAACTCTGTGTTCAGCACAAATTCTGACCAGCCTTATACCAGCCACCATGAAGAAAATTAACTCTACCCAAGCCAAAACCAGAACAGACATATTTTTTGCATAGACATGGTAGAAGTAATGTACCTTGGTTGTACTCTGACAAAAACAAGACTAAAATTTGAACTTGCTAATGTCCAGCTGTGTCACTTCCTCGTGCTTATCAGGCTGCATCAGGATTCATCAAATATAGGTTGCATTACAATCTCTGCCACCTTTACGCAGCTGCTGCTGCTGTGACTTCTTTTCCTGCTGGGCGTTTCTAGCATTTCTGATGCGAAGCCTGAACTGCTAGACCAAACAGCATCTATTAATTTCACTTCCTTTCTTTGCACACTGTATTTCATTTAATATTAGGGTGTTTGATTAGCTGGAAGTTGTGGTTTAATATAACATTATATTTTCAGGTACAATTATGAATATTAATATTCACTTCAATATTAGGGCAGAGACACCACTAGTTAACTAGGGGTACATTATAAGTGCACTAACCTCACTACTGAATTACATACTTTACCTAAATTATAAACCATAAGATATCCTCAGACTTTCTGAGCATGTCTGTAGCATTCTGCTGTTGATTTATGGTGTAATTTACCTCCATGTATGTCATATACCATGAGTGAAATCCCAGTGAATTTAAATGACAGATGAAATTCCCTTACTCCAGTAGGTTACTGGACATACTCCTTTTAGAGATTTTCCATTTCCTACTTAACTAAATAGCAAAATTTTATTTTAAATTAAATACATAAATAATTTTATTTAGCTGAGTAAAATGCTTCTACTTGAACAGATCAAATGCGAATAAACTTATTGCCCTGGGAAATTGTAGTACCTATATGAACACCAGATCCTCTGAACAACTTCAAAAATTCATACTTTCTGTAAATATTAATGAAAGGAATAATTAAATTTGTTAGGGACCCTGCTTTTTATCATGCCTTTCTCTGGATCTTGCTTTTCATACAATTCTGGAGATAACAACAGTGCAATATACAGAATCCATATTATATATAAATTCCAATTAGAAATCACTAAAATACATAATGATTAAGGATTTCCTTGTTATCGTCTGGACCATTTGCTGATCCAGACTGATTATAAAAAACTCAGAAAAAAATTGCTTTGCTGCGGACTAAGACACTGGTAAACCACTGTTCTCAGAGTTGTAGGAGTAATACTACCTAATAATCCTTTTCAAGGCTTAGCATAGCCATGTCCTGAAGTATCACAGGAGATAACTAGAGTGTCAGCGACAAAGAGGCTGGTAAAGACTGTGTAATGCCATGACAGCTCAAGAAAAATTATGTAAGTTTTCTTTTCCATTACATCTGTAACATCTCAGTCAGTGACTAGTTCCAAGTAATTGTCTGCTCTTGGGGCTGGTTGAGTGTTTCATGATGAGGGGTTTTTGTTGTACTTGGATAAATACACTAAAACTCAGAACTGAGTTTTGGCTTGCAAACTAAAAGCTGGATTCAGAAAGGAGAAATGTTTTTTTGGCTTGAGTTTTGGTCAACAATATCTCTTGGTGAGACTCTAGAAGCACTAGGGGAGTTTCAGACTGATAAATAAGCCAAACACACAAGTTGCTTCTGATGGATGAGATTACTGGGAGAAAGCAAGATACCACTTCATTTGTTCTCAATTCTTTGTGCACTGACAATTTTTTTGTTTACCAACTTGCTATTTCTTCTATGACATTCCTCCTATGACAACATATATTCAGAACAAAGACGTACAGGAATTTTTTTTCTCCTATTTCATATTTTTGTGGCAAAATACTGTGCCTATGCCAATGCTTGCTTGCTACCTCACAATAAATGGGAATAGAACGGAAACTCTAGTCACTGATGGTAGTTGAACAAAAGGGATTATTACCATAGTCTAACATGCAAAGATAAATCTAACTTGGATTAATTTATTTACATTATTTATAGACTAAGAACAATCTCCTGGGTCTTGTACTCCTGTTTTCAAGACAATTTGTGATGGCAATAAAATAGTAGTGTCTGTATCTATTACTCAGCTTTGTATTGTAATTTACTGGGTACAACAACAGTAGTCAGCTTGTCTCTTCTGTTCAGGGCATGCCTGCAAACAAGTTCATGGGGAATGAAAATAAGCAGAATTAGCCTTGCAAAAACTTGTCAGAAGAGCTAATGGCATTGTCCCACCTTCTATTAGGGTGTTGTAACTCTGACCTGGAACTTCCAACTGAGAAGATTACACGGATTTTTAAGAAAAGTTTCTCAGAAAGAAACACCTGCAATGTTCAGCTTTCATTTAACTTCCATACATAATACAAAGGTTGGGTTTCTATTTTGATGTAGTTATTTTGGTATTGAACTTTTATCTTCTAAATTTCGTTGGTTCCCATGTGACTCAAAGACAGCTACTCCCAGAAGAGGGCTACTGTAGTAGGTGAGAACATCTTCAGCATTCCAGTTAGAATTGACTGTTTATTCATGAGAAATGGGAAAAAAGTCCTTTTTAATGAAAGGTTCCCCACCGTTAAGGATCCCACATGGGCCTATTGTAGTCTTTTGTGAAAGTGTTTATCAGTATATGTGAAATCCTTAAGAAATTTATCTTTCTCACAAAAGAAACTCCAATATGATTGTGCTAAATTGTAATCATTATTAGGATAATCCTGGCAGAACTGATGAAGATGACTGATATATTTCCTGCCCTCTGATCCCTGACATACCTTATGTTTGGGTTACAAATGGCAAATATCCTGTTTTTGTTGTACTGTAGTGAAACCAAAGGGCCTAGTCCTTTGATAAAATTTCCAAGTATAATACTCAAGGACTTTCCAGTTCTTTCCCTAGGGGATATACAGAACTACCTGCATGCAATCCTACCGCTGCATGAGCAGGTTTGTCACTTGCCAGTTGTACATTCCTCGTTTTAGAGCAAATTCTGTCATTCCAGTGTGTTTTACTCAATTTATTTATTTGACACTTGTCGTATTAGGTCTGCTTGCCTCAGTAATTACCACAATTTCTCTCTTTTTTTAAACTTTAAAGACTGTTTCTTGCTTTTTCTTCCTAGTTCCATATTCACTGCTTATAATGTGCATGTAGACAAATTTCCCTACACACTCAAAGGTAAAGATCCTATTTATTCCTCTGGAGTGAATAGTTAGATCCTGTTTTCCTTTGTGTGTCTGTATGGTCCAGATGCCTTTCACAATCACTTACTAAAACCTACTGAAAGTATTATATTTGGGGGTGTGCCCGGGGGAAAATATTCATGCTCTCAGTGGATTTTAAACTGTTCCTGGTATCCTTGTTTTTGTTGAACATGATCTAACACAAGCTTCAAATGTATGTCCAGAACAAAACTGGACATTGAGTTCACTCTAACTTTCATGGCACAAATTCAAAAAGTTGTTATGATTGAAGGGGAAAAATGGCAATTCAGGCAAATATCTTTCTTTGCAATTAAGCCATACCTCTAGATTGTTCCTGGCACCTCAGAGCTGGAAACCTCAGTTTGTACCGAGAAAAATACAAATTTCTTGGTATGCCTTTTCTCAGACTATGAACAAACACATTATGCTCCCTACGGATTCTGTATGGTTGATTAAATGTTAACTGAATATTTCTAAAAGCACCTTCACATCACCTGAAGTTGAAAATCATGAGCATTTATTGTCCCCAAAAAGAAAGCAAAACCACTGCATGAAGCAAAACAAATTTGGTATGGAAAATCAAGATAGTAAATCTCCAAGAAAAAATAACTTCAAACCCAAATTTCTCCTACATTAATCAGTCTTGAAAAGACACCAGAAAGTGCCAGAAGCCAGGTATACATTGGTATACGAAAATGGCTGATCTAGGTGCACATTATAACCCATTCCAGTCACTTGCTGTTGTAAAACTAAGATTTTAATTTCAGACAACTGCAGAGAAATATGATGCAATATTTCTCCCAGGTGATAGAACAGAATGAAAAGAATGATACTGGCATGTGAAGGGATACAGGAGGTTTTCCAGGACAGAAAGGCAATTAATTGGTCACTGAGATAACATACACAGTCTATTTTATAGAACTAGAGTCTCATAGAATCAGAGTCATAGAACCACAGAATTGTTTGGGTTGGAAGGGACTTTATCCAGTTTCAACCTCCCTGCCAAGAAAAGTGACTAGACCAGGTTTGATTGCAGTTGATGCACTGTATAGAAAAAAGTAAATAAATAAATAAATAGCTCAGAAGACATCAGTCATCTTACTAGATGCCCAAGTACATAGAAGTTAGGAATTGCAATGCAGGCACAAACCCAGTCTTGTTTAGAGTCTCAGCCTTAGACTTTTTGTTTGTTTGTTTGCTTGTTTATTTGTTTGTTTAATCAAACATTTTTTTCCCTCTTTCCTTCACTACCACTTTCCTAATTTTTGTCCCATGTGTTGCCTGGGCTTTTGGATAGTGAAAATCAGTGCTTGATCCCACAGCTATTGAAGCTAATGAAAAAATCTACCATCTGCATGGCTAAATAGAAGAAATCTTTACTGCTAGAGGGCTAGCAATAGTTTTCATTCTACCTTCTATTTTATTTCTAGCTATTACTAAGAATCTAATTTTCTATTTTAGTTCTATAGCTTCCAGACTCTTATATTAGTTTTGATTTTTGTTGTCATTTTATTTTGCTTAATTTTTCTTTAAATGATCTTTAAAAATTCCATTAGACTTGACAATTTCTTATTCAGTCTTGTGTTGTCCCTGACAAAACAAATATTCTATTTTTTTTCTGATAACATTGATTTTCAATAGTTTTTTAAAATACTCTTTGGCTACTTTGTTTTTATGTTTAACATTATGCAATCTCTCTCTGGTATTTTTAAGAAACTCCCATGCAGAGCTGAGTGACTCTAGTTAGCAGTTGTGATGTCATATTGTGGGGTTTTTAGCTCCCTCTGTGAAGTACCCTATCCGTAGCACAAAGATTTTCTGTTTTGTATTTTTTCTTTCCTCCAGACTGTTGTACTTGTCCATATTTTGCAGAGTAAGAGAGTTACTGTGATATTACACTGTTACTGTTGGGCATGGAAGAGAGATTTACTGCGATCTTACTCTGTTATCATTCAATGCCATGTTCCCATTCAATTAATTCAGACATATATCTGCCATAAAAAGTGAATTGTTTCTGACTGCCATGTTCTCCAGTACTTAGTTTCACATACAGTTGTACGTTTGTATCTGTTCCCAGATTTTCACACTGAAAATACACAATTTTTTTTGCTACTGACTACACAGCCAACATGTATCCATGTGTTTTGGAGGCTGTAGATATACCCATGGCCCAAAGAGATTAAAGGACAGCAATATTTAATGCTACCTTAATCACTTTGGTGATGGACACTGCAATGGAGAGCAGGAAGGTTGGTCTGTGTAGTTTCTAGGGAGAAGTGCAAAGCAGAAATGACAAAACTGCTCAGAAGGTTAACTAAACCACGGCTGAGACCAGTCCCACCTCCTTTATCATGAGCAGAAAAGAGACAGAAAGTTAGAAGGACACAGAGGAAAATGTAAATGCGTAAGAAAACAAAATGATGATGATGATGATAACCTTTATAACTACTCCCTACAGAGCCTGAGAACCTAACCCCTCCAGCAAACATTTCACTTCTCTCCAGACTGTGGCTCATGAAAATATGCCTGCAGTCTGTAGGCACATTTATTTTCAGTTCTTGATTGCATAATCCCGAGGTTGGGAAAACCAGAATAACAGATGACAATGAAACTCAGTTTGACTTCCTCCCACCTGAGTGTCGTGAACTACTACCAAAAAAGGTAGTGCTAGTAGTAATCATGATATTTTTGCAGGCAGACATTTGGTGAGATCATTATACTTGCTTGTAGTTAGACTAGATAAGGTGAGACCATTAGAGAAACAAGTGAATATTTTTTTGGTACTACATTTTGTGCTCCTTGTGGAACTACCATACTAAGTCTATTAAAAAAATTTAGTTCACAGTCTCATCTTTTTAGAAGTTCATTCTGTTTATTTGTTGGCTATTAAACTGAGAGATTTACTAAAAAGACAGTACCTACCATCATAATGAGCAATTGAAATTGAAGGCCATTTGGAAGAATCAAGACTTAAAGCTGTCACAGGTTAATAAATGTCCCATGTGGGCAGCCATCACTCTGGCTTATGACTATAGAATACCTTGAGGAGAATCACCCTAATGTTTCCCTATGCTGAATCTGAAAACAATGGGAAATCATGCAGAGACAGAGAACATCCTCAAATATTAATTATGGAGGTTTAAATACAGTTAATTCCAGCTAACACCTAGAATCACTCAGAGATAGTAGGAAGCCCTAATTCTGGTTCTTAATTTGACTGTAGCAGCAAAATAGGAGAAATCACAGAGTGCTCTGTGTGCTATATTGCTTCTGCTAACTTCCTTGTTTCCACTGGTACTTTTAATACATTAAAATCTACCATATTTATATGTATCTTTGCTTTTGTATAGCATGCATTTGAGAAGAAGAAATGGTATATTGTCCTGGAATACAATGTACCAATACTGACTTACATCACTTAGTCATTTTGGAACACATTTCCTATGAAATAATACAAGATAAGTACATTACACAGTTATTTCTTATGCTTACAAAGGATTTAAAGTCATGAGAGTTTTCTTGTCTGGGATCAGGACCAAACTCTACATCAACAAGTTTCCATAAGGGTTGCTGGATGCCTTCTTGTACATCCTAAATACTTGTGCTTTTTAAAATCCAAGGAAACAAAATATTTTAAAGCACTTTTGCTTCAAATATGCTGTTGAAGAAAAGCATGAGGAAACACTGAAAAGAAACTGAACTGTGTTGAAAGAGCCTCCTGTTGAACAGAATCGTTCATCAAGTCCAACAGTGGTAGAAAGTAAATGAAAACGTGACCTAAATCAGCAGCAGAAAAGAAGAGTAGATGTTAAGGCTGTAAGAAATACTTCTGTCAGATTTTTGGCATAGTTTTACCCTTATATTATATGTCTAAAATACTGTAGGTATGTTCTCAAAATAATAATAATAATAATAAAACTGTAGTAGACATTAAAGTAGTAGTTCTTGAAGAAGCAATAGAAGTTTAATAGAAACCATCTGTTAAGATGCTTAGACTCAAGAGGCCATTGTTTCAGCTGGTTTTTTTGATCTTTTTCTGTGATATTTTTAACAACAAATTCTTTGCTAAAATACTCTATTTAAATAATTTCTAAATTAGAATGTCAGTATTTTCCCTTTTTTAAGGGGGGAAAAATTCAATCATGCTGTCCTTTTATTTAACTTACAACTGCTTATATGGTCTCATTCACAGGAATAAGCTCCTTCTGGAACTTGATATGTTGTGTTCAGTGAAATTTTACAGTAAAGTTTACTTTAGTGTAAGTAAAGTACAGCATAGGAAGATGAAGCCTGTCACTAATTTCTGTAAAAGTCAGGGGTTTTCCTCTGATTTTTAACACTTATGTCTATCTTCTGCACAGTAATATGTATAAGGGGAATTCAGACAGTAGTCAGTAATAAGATAAACTAAAAGCAAAATCACTAATAAGTAACCTTTTCTTTCTCTCCGTTTGTGAGAAAAAAGAGATGCCTTAAGACACTTTTTTAGTTTGTACTTTCTTTCATTTAGAGGCTACCTCTGTGCATGGCACAGTAGTGTAGCCCACAGTCCTCTGAAAGAAGTCTTAACTAGCTCTGCTAGAAATACAGTTTAGTGACTAGAACATTTAGCGTGGTAAAATGTCAGAATATTTTCTTGCCTCACACAGGTTTTGCAATGAGGCTGCTTCACACAAGAGAATTTTGTGCTGCCTTGACTGCTAACAAATCCAGGGCCTGCTAATGCAAAGCAGATGCCAAGAGGTTGTGGCCGTACAGCTGTGTGGAGGCAGCAAAATGAACAGTGGATAAGAAGCACACTTTCCAAGGAATGAGCAGAAGAAGTGCACCAAGACAATTTGACTCTAATTTATGGCCTAAATGAGAAAAGGAGTTGAATTCTCCACCAGCTTAAAGCACATGAGTAAAAATTGCAACTTTATCAGAGCTCATATGCTTTGTCTGGTTCTATCATAAAAGCAATGGATGTTTTGCCTAACACAATATCAGGCTTTTCACTGCATTTCTTGTACAAAAGCATGTTTTCTTTACATTTAGACTTAGAAATACAAAAGAAAAGTTTGTATCTTTTTATATAACATTATCTGTGTTGTTGCATCCATAACAGAACTACCATTTTAACATACAGGTGTTAAGAGCAGACTCTAATTTGATTTATAAAATAATGTTCAAAGCAAAAACTAATGTTTTACAGAGCGTTAGTAACCTAGATGTTGTGCTCAGGATGACATGCAACATGTGTCAAGTACAAGTTAACTTATCATAATTCTATGTAGTGTTACGGAAATTACATGTGACAGCCACTGTAACAGGGTTCACACCAGGTTTCCACTAAACCACGAAGCTGAAAGTTGTTTTTATCAATAGTGTTAAAGCTCAAGCTGGGTGCTTCTGATGAGGGCACTTCAAAGAAAGTGCTGGGCAATTGTGCTCTTAGCAACTAAGGTCCCCCACTCCTCAAGGGATAGGTTGTACCCACAGTAATATTAGGATCCAGGATCTTCTTAGTTTTCTACTGTTTGGTTAGGGGGTTTTTTGCTTGGTTTTTTTTGTTTGTTTTTTGCTTAGTTTTCTCCTTTTTTTTCCTTTTGTTTTGTTTTGTTTTGTTTTGTTTTTTTGGTTTTTTGTTGTTGTTGTTGTTTTTTGTTTTTGTTTTTTTACTAAGATGTTGTTAAGTGTTCCTCTTCCTATACATAATCACATCCTGTTAGGTTGGCTTCAGCTGATCCTGCAGTTAGTTATTTGGCACGTTGACATCTGGTTGCTGTGGATCATATGCCACAATCTATGGGCTCTGTCTGCTCTAGCTATTACTACTGTTTGAGCTGCTAGCTCCAAGTGTCGACTAACTTTGCCTACAAAAGTAGATAGACTGCAAATTCTTTTAAAGTTCACTTGAATAAATATGTAGCTGCAGAGCTCCCTCTAGCAGAGTTCAGCTACTCAGTCATTTTATCCAGCTTGTCCTCTGAAGTGGTTCTATGACTGCTTTTGTCCTTGTTTTCTTAAAACACATTGCTTCATATCGATGTTTTTTCAGAAGTTAAGGCTAGATATTCTGGAGATCAAACATCTTTTGAAAGAGATTTATACAATGCAGGAACATTATTTTCATCCCAGATACAACAGATGAGGGGAAAAACACTCTTATTTTGAAAAGATACCTGAAAAGACCTTCGAATTATACAGTCACATGTACCCTCCTGTGAACACAAGTGTGCTTAAAAGAGATGATGACAACTGTGTTACCACCAAAAGAGACAGATCATTTTTTTTCACAGTATATAAAATTGGAAATGCTTCTTAAGAATTTTGTAATTGGTAAATCAAGAATGTATCTCAACTAAAGATAAGTGAGCTCAGTACTACAATAAAAGTTGATTTTATAGAAAATAAATTTAATTGAGCTTTCACTTTTTACCCAATTGAAAATGCATTTATCTCACCAGGAAACTTGACTGCATTACTCTTTAACTGATGGCATTTGCTTTCTTAAAGCAGTTTTTTACTTATCTTCATATAAATATGCACTTCATTACTTGTATTTTTTAGAATATATTTTATATGGTGCAGCCTATTTTCTTAAAATCACCATTTGCTTGCTAATTTACTTACTTTTCTTAATTAAATAAATTAAAAACATCTCTAACAAAATATTTTCTTGAAGACATAAGAAGAAATCAAGCAAAAATTAACAGGGTAATAAAAATTATCAAAATACTTTCAACCAATGTCACCTTGAAGCTTTGAGGAACAGAAAACTGAGTAATCTCTTTAATATATGACTGTCCCATTGAACTATTAAAACACACAATTTATATTTGAATACTCAGTAAAACTCAGTGAAATGTGAGAAAATTCAGAAACACAAAAAGATTTTTTTCAAGGCACCTAGAACATGATTATCTACTGCTGATCTATGATGGCCATATCTATTTGTCTAGAAACAATGACAGCAATTACTATTCTTAAATTAGACAAACTACTGATGGATATTCAGAATATAAACAATGCAACCTACTGATTGATGTTAGGAATTTTAAACTAATCATTTCAAAGTTGGATGTGAGATTAATTTATTTAAAGAGAAACTTTTCTTTAGTAGAGAACATGCAGAAGTTTGACATAACATCCTAAATGCCTTAAAATAGTATGTCTTTTGCAAAGCTCTGTAGGTTACTAAAGCAGGAGAAAAACTTCAGCAGTCCTCAAGCTGAAAGCTGGTGTGCTAGAGAGTCACCAGAGAAACCTTGCAGCATTCATAGCCATTAAAGGGAAAAGAATGTTTTTTTCACTTTTTCCTTTTTTCCCCTTTTTTCTTTTTTTCTTTCTTTTTATTTTTTAGTTGTCTCCTTTTTCATTCATCAGTTTTGCTTGTATTTGTGAATCACACTTAACAGAAGAGGCACGTGATATTGTATACTGGAAAGTATTGTAAAAAAGAAGAAGAGTAAGTTGGGAAAAAATATGATACATCAAGATGGACAAGATGACACTCCACTGCCAGCTACATCTGAACTGCACATTTCTGCTTGTTCAACAAACACAGCTGACCCTCGACTAAGGGTGTACTAAGGACTGAACAGTTCAGTGCAATCTGTTCTGCAGTCAGTACCTAAAATTGGAGGAAGGTTTTGCCCTCTAAGTACTTCCTTTTTCTGAATAAAGCAGTGGTTATTCTCACTGGCCTTTTCATTGGCCAAAATGGAGAAGAGGAGGAACAACTTGCTCATTTGGGGCATTTCCACTACTGAGATAGCCATTTCATAGTCCAGGAGGGACAGTTAGAGGAAGAGCTTGTTATTTGGACAATTTCCATGTGATTTCTTCCAATCAAACAATATCCTTGTTTGCTTTTGCTGTGCCGTCATCTCTTTTTCTCTAGAAGTCATACAAAAAGAGACTATAAACTACGTGTTTCTCCTAGCTTGTGAAACGATGTGTTTCTTGAAGGCACTCTAACCTTCATGACCTCAAGTCATGAAGGAATCAAAACTGATCTACCTCTCTATAAATTTCAAGTGGAAAACAGACAATAACAATGATGCTTTTATATAGATTGTGATATATAAGCAATAACTATCATGGGGTATATGCAGTATAAACTATATATATCTTCCTTGACAGAACTCAGCTAAATCTGAATGTTCAGTTTTCCTCTGAGCAACCAATGGCTTAAAGTTGCCTTTAGGATTTTGATTAAATAGGAGGAGTCCTACCTGTGGAAATTTTTGCCTTCACAGCCCCCAGCCTGAATGAGTGAGAGGCTTTTTGTGCTAGAACACCTGGTTACAAAGAAGGAAGCTATTTAACCAGGCAAGAGACCCCACTCTTTGAATTTGGCACCTCACAGATTGTATTTTAAAGCCTCCATCTCTCCACCCACCATCCAGGTTGCTTCTTTGCTTTGCAAAAATTACTTATTTGGCTCCTTTTTGCTTTAGAAATACTTTTCCAGAAGAGATGTCTTTATTTCCAAAGATCAAAGGAAGACTTTCTTCTAATATGTGCAGACTGATGAATGAGGGGATAAGTAAAGTACAAAGAAATCCTGCTACATTTAGAATGAAACTGGAGGTGCTGCTTTGGCACCAATGTGCAAATACCAAACACAGCTTCCCTGAAGCAAAAAACAAGCCACCAGCATTCTCTGATCTGTATTCTGCATGTATTTACTTTTTCTGGGTAACTGCTACGTGTTAAAGTAGTTTCTTTTTTATTTTTAAGCAGCACAGGCCAGATAGGCTTTTTTAAAAATAGGCTGTTTTCCCTTTAAATCCATCTTCTGCACATGTATATGAAAAGTTTGTGCAAAAGGTTTGTGCAAAAGATTAAGCCCAATATCATTATCTCTGAAAAACTGTCACACTGATCTTGTTAAATCAGCTGTCCCTAACAATATGTATCTAGAGCCTACCCTTTTGCTTTCCTTTACATGAAAATTAAAGTAAGACATAGGAGGGGAAAAGCGCAAGTTATCTTACTTATTTACTTATAATATCTTGGGTTGATATTATCTTACCTAGCATAAATATTAATATAACTGGGTCTGCTACCTCGGGCACCAGCTTGGAAGTGAGAGATTATAGAATCACGGATGTAACTTTAAACTTGACTTGAGTAGCTTTCAGCTGATCACTGGTTTGTGTCTATGTGCTTTTTTCACCAAAAATGAAGATGAAAATATGCTTTTGTATCTTTCAGTCATGTGAGTAAATTAAAACTCTAAAAACTCCATGATAGTAGGATGTTTAAAAGTAGGGTTAGGTACCACATAAGTGGATTAGCAGTAAGTTATTACTTTGACTTTCTATCAGAAATATTTCTACTCACAGGAAAATTACTTCATGTATTTCTTATTATCAGAACAACTGCTAGTCTTTCTTTGACAGGATAACCACTCCTTCTGGGTTTTTTAGTGATATAGTATTAGTCTCAGGTGTCATACAACAGTATTTACTTCGAATACTTGGAAACCTGTTTCCTTCATATTGGGCAAGAATCAGGCTTACACGGCTATCTAGCCATGCAGGTAAAATCCTTGGTCTACAAGTTTTTACACTGGCAGAAAATGCAGGAGCAACCACTGACACCAGATTTACATTGGCTGGTTCAGAAGTCTTTATAAGTAATCCCAAAATTTTCTGAAAATACATAGCATTTTACTGGATAACTGAGCTTTTTAGATAGTAATGATATATAGCACATTTAATCTTCAGGGAGCTCTGCAAATAGAAACTAATATCTCCTCCACAATGGAGATCTTTGAGCTCTCTGTTGACTGACACTTCCTGGTTTTGGCCAGGAACATGATCACCATTGTGCGGCTTGTCAATTTGTTTATTTCTTCGGCCTGACATTGCTTAAATACACCAAACTTTGCAATTTTATTCTTATCTGTCTCAGAATAATGGGAGAGTAAGCAGAGATTAAAAATTATGAAGCAAAACTTAGAACATCTCATATGATGCCAGTATTTTTTTTTCCACCTCAATTCAAGCAAAAGACTTCTAGAGAGTAGCTTGGAAACCCTTCAGCCATGTGTTCTTGGCTTTTTGCCTGTTTAACAGAGGTCTTGCACAACTTGTGTTTTATGTGCTGTCACCTTGATTTCTCTATATTTTAGCTGGTCTCCTGGTGCCACTGTTTGCCATTGGCCTGCCTTCAAAGCGAGTGCCTGTGGACAGTACTCATACGGTGTGTAACATACGTGTGCTTTGACAACTCATGTGGTCTTAATGGATTTCCCAGTTACAGAGGCTAAAAGAGCAAGGCAGCCTGTTCTGCAGGCTACCACACAGCAGTTCTTATGAATAAATCCTTTAGATAGGAGAAAATAAATCATTTCTACAATGTTTACTTTTTATCTGGTAGCTATAATGAAGTCTTTCTCTCCCGTGGCAAGGGAAAGTGCAAATAGGATATTCACACTGTCATCTAAATGAATAATGACTGAGAGACTAGTTAACTTCCATTTCTAAGGTTTCATGATATCTTCAGTGCTTGCAGATATGTAAGAAGCTGAAGGCCGATGTCTAGAAATCAGTGATTATCTTTGTTTAGCTATGTTATTGAATGCTTTCTCTAAACATACACAGAAAGACGTGTTTCAGAAAACAAGGTTATTTGCCTCACCTTACAAACAGCAAGGAAATGACCTTGCTGCACTGGATGAACTGCTTCCTTTGATTTACTTACAGCTTTTGGAGTGGAATCTCATGATCTTCTCTCTATCCTCTCTTGTTTTACTTGATTTTGTTTCCTTGATCTGTTTTCAGTCACCTCTACACTGGCTTCTCCTGATTCTGGATCCATTCTCCTCCCTGTTGTCTTCTTTTTCTCAGTGTGAGTTAATAGCATAATAGAGATACTGTTACATAATAAAAATTATAATGCAGCTATACTGATAAACTGAAGACTATAATGCAGTTTAACTGCCTGAATCTCAAGAACATACTCAGTTTTTTAAACATCTCTTGGAGCCGTATTTCATGTCATACCATATTTGCCTGCATTGCCTTTCGTATTATCATTCCCCGTCCTGTACTTTTCTTCTTTTTTTTTAAGTTTATAGGCATCTGAGTAATACTATTTCCTTGACTGAAAAAATACGGGGTTGATTTATTTTTCAAAAGACAAAATACTGTAAATAGATTGTGACGGCAATACCGCTCAGAATCTAAAATACATACTGCGTATGTAAGCAATGGAAATTATTTTCAAGTCACTATATAATTCTTGACATGATTGGTCCACTTTCCAGCATAAAAACACAATAAATTCAGAAATGGACTGGCTGAGTAGTAGGGCTGGGATAACTGGCTTATAGAATATTTTAACCATACTAATTTAAACATAGCAGGCATCTTCCTAACATTTACTAATGAACTTGTATACTTGCTTATAATTCTAGTTTTATCATAAATGCTCAGTTTTGTGCTTAGTCCAAGACGTTTGCAGTTCCTACCAAAATTTTTCTTTTCTTCTAAGGTTTGTATTCCTGTCTGCTGTTCCCACCTTCTTTAAATGTGGGGATGTGTGGGTAGAGACAGTATGAAGTCACCTCATCAAATTCCCTGATTTTGTTTCTGATATAAATTAGAAGAGGTTTTAGGTTTTTGGTTTTCTTTAAATACAAATGCTACAAATGAGATAATTTTCTTACAGGAAGCATTTCCACCATTTTTGGCAATACAAAATTTCCTAGCTCTTCTAACCTATTCTTACAGTTTGGCAGAGGAGTGAAGTTTCATTATCTTTATTCTGGGGAAAGGCTTCCCTCCCCTCAGAATTTGTGTCCTTTAAGCCCATTTTAAGGGTATCTTCCATTATTACTTTTTCTCAGTAATAATGTTTCCATGTGCTCATACACACTTGTACTACAGTTCTAAGCTATTTTTGTTTTGAATATGCAACAGTTCTAAAAGAGGATTATTTTATTATTTTACAATGTAACTGTCAAGAAGAACCACGCAACGTTAATCAACAATGTGTATTACTTCTCCGTAAGTAACCTCTGCTATAGCATCTTTTCTACGCTCTCCAAAGGCAATAGTGATGGACTGGTTTCAGCAGCAAATTGTATATGCTGTTCAGTACAGGCAGAGTTTTTATAAAGATTGGAACAAGATTTCAATAGCACCTGTAAATCAACAACTTTAAGCTAATACACATCTGCCTCAAACAGTTTACTCTTTTAAATTCAGGCATGTATGTAAACCATGAAATTAAGGTTGAAACCTTAAATCTCACTGAAAATCTGAATCAAAAGGAAATCTTTAAAGTTCTTACAAAATAGTGTCTTTATCTGTTTAACCTTTTGAATAATAAAGTTTTGAAATTGCAAAGAAAAAGCCTGAAGGATTGGCTAATTATTGTTTCCAAATTTTTCTCATATGCCATTTTTCTCTCATTCTTCCTTCTAATCCTTCAAAGCAAGTAATTTCTTTGAGAAACAAAACAATTACATTTTGCTGTGAATGGAAATAATTGTTATCAGAGATTCACACCACCGCGCAAGGTCCTGAATTGTTATATTTGCCTTTTCTCCAGTTAGAGACAGAAGGCTTTAGATAGTATTCTGCACTTTCATTAATGTTTACATGTTTGTAGTTCTCAGCTAACTCCTGAAATGCAAAAAATGACAGAAAGATGCTTTTCTCACGCTCTTGAAAGTTCAGCAGATGTGTTTTTTTGTTTAGTTCTTTGAATTTGATAAAAAGGTCAGAATTTTGATTGATTTGCCTTTGTATTGGCAGAAATCAAACAGAACTTTGAAACCTTTAATGTACAAAGGAAATCTTACTGACTTGGTTGCTCGTCACGGACAAAGGTTTAAAACTAGGTGAGGGAATCTGCATTCAGGGTTTTAAGACCTATTGTGTTTCTTCTTGGGCTGATTTAACTTTCTTTTTATGTTCAAAACTTAAGAGATCCAATTTCTTCCTCAGAGCAGCTTTTCTTTTTAGTGCTCAAGAAACAATGCATGTGGCACTTAGTGCCATGGTCTACTTGACAAGGTGGTGCTCAGTCAAAGGCTGGGCTTGATCTCAGCTCTCTTTTTCAGCCTAAATGATTTTGTGATCCTTGGAAATTACCAATTTTTTTCTCCAACAGATGACTTGGAGGTTTCAAATCTGAAGCCTTGCTCTTTTAAGATGTTCCAAAAATAGGAACTATTTGTTGATTGTTCCGGAGTAGCCTATTCCCCCATAATTGATCAGGTGATCCATTTGCTTCTTAGAGGATTCAGTTTAGAAATCTGAGGAAGCTTCACTTTGGGGGAAAACTTTAGCTTGGGACGTGGAACTCAGGTTCACACAGAGTGCCTTGCTGTCTTTTAAGTGGTTTCAGCTTAAGCAGGGTACTTTACTACCTCCCATCGTACAGGCTGAGCTTTCTGTCAAAATGCAAACAATTGTCAAGCATGATTTTTTTTTTTTTCTGAAAAAGGAATCACTAAATTAAAAGGATATAATGAAAGAGTTGTGAAAGCCTATTCTATTTAAGCGGTGACTTGGCCAAGCATTCTAAATACATAGTGTAAATAGTGTGTTGAAAGCATATTTTTAGCTGTCTAATACTATCTGCAAAGACCTTGATCAATGTCACAACACAACTTCGAGAAGTAACTCACAAGGCAACAACTTTGTCTTGGGAGTAAATTTCACTGAATTACTAAATTCAAGATAGTCATAAGAAGTAGAGGTGTAGCATAACAACATTGAGCTGCTATGGGCTTAACTTTCCACTTTTAAAGCTGATGCACTTTAAAGCAGTAGAGGTATTAGGCTCACAACAGTCTGACACATATCTTACTCAGCAGGTCATCTGATTGTGCTACTGAGTTCAGACGTAACTGTAAGATTTGCTCTGAAGTACAATCTGCTACGGAGAAGCTGTTTGAAGTAGTCTTAACTACATACCTTTTAAATAAGCCCTTCATTTTTAGCATGTAAATAACAGTATAGAGTTACAGACTAAACGTTCAGAATTAGTGAGCTAACAGACAATGGAGATTCACTGTTCAGTTGAAGAGATAGGGAATACAATACTTTCTAAAAGGGAAAAAAACTTCCTTTCATTCATGCTTAAGTGGCGAAAATTTGCAGAATTGGTTCATGTACATCTTGTGCATCAGAAGATATTTAGTTCAATCTTCTTTTAAACAAGTTTATTTATACTGACATAACATTTGCAAAGCACCCTAGAAACAGGAAGATGTGAGTTTCTGTTTGTAATCTCAACAGACATATGATATGTGGCCTTAATGTAGTAAGTACCACTCAAAACAGAATAGATTTTTTCCATTCATCTAGAACATTTTAAGTTGTAAAAATCGGAAACACATATACTGAAAGATTTTTTAAAAATCAATGATATCATTAATAGTTATATATAAAGCATATGGATAAAATAATTAATGACTATATCCTTGTGAAGGGGATTAAAGGTTTCCATTTTTTTGGTAACAATTACTGGAGGTAATATTGTATATAATGCAAAGCTGAGGTAATCTTAAAACACTTTTGTATGTATAAACTTGTACAAGCTTTTACAGTTAAATGATTAAGTAAAGAGAAAAAACAAATCAAGGAATGTCTCTGACTGATGGTGGTTTTTATATTGTTAGAAGCGGATATTTTGAATTTAACAGAATGATCGGTCCATACTTACCTTAATCCCCAGAAATAGATCACTCTTAAACAGATAGTGAATGAATTGATGGTCTGGGGGAAGCAGGGATTCTGCCCTTGCAGAATAAGGTAAGACAGCAACTGCAACACAGATTTAAATAAAACCATGGGGTGAGGGGTGTGGAAGTTGAAGAATCGTACTGATGTCTTCAAAAGATGGCTTGAGATGTCTATGGTTTGTTATGAGTCATCATGAATGATCTTGGTATACTAAGGAAATGAAAAGGCAGCCTGTGGTGTAGCCTGAGAGAACACCTGCCCTGCCAGTCCTTAAGGGACTGATGGCACAATTCCATACATTTAAAATCAAGGAGGACTAAACAAAACGAAATTGCCAAATCTCTATTGACTTCAACAAAATTCGGCTGATTTATCTCAGACAGGTAGGACCGATGAAGACATAATCTGTACATCATTTTCTGTAATTTTTTTTTCTCATGTCAGTTAGATGATCTGAATCATTGTCATATTTTACAAACTAACATATGATTTACATTTGCGATTCTGCACAAGTCCCTTGAAATGCCAAAAGACTTTGACCTTTCATATAGGTAGTGCAGTTTTAAGAATCTACTGGAGCAAACTTAATGTTTCTTTTCATTTTGCTTTTTATCAAGTTTGAGGATACTATTTCTTCTTCCAATTTTACAAACGCATAGTTAATAACACCTCCTGTACCACATGTTCTGTAAAATAAAAACAGAGTTTTGATGGTTTTATGATTAAGAAAATAGTCTTTTGTAGAGTACATGTGGATACAATATTATTCTCTCTGCAAACTAACTGCAGTATGAAAGCATTGTTTTGTTCCCTTAATTCTTATTCTCTTAGACACAGACTTCCCTGCACTAGTTTCACAGTGACGACAGTAAGCATGTGGTGGGCCACAATATCATCCACCAGCATTAACCTATGACCAGACTCTTTGTTAAAACTAATGAACACCAGTAGGGGCTCGATTTTATAGTGCATTTTCCCCAAACTTAAACATAGAGAGCTTCCCCCTATATTTTTACTTTTAACTATTGAAACGATAAAAACAAAACATAAAATGAACTACAGAAATTTGTTGCAGCTCCATGTTGACTTAAGATTGTCTTGTATTCATATGTGGAGAATTATTAGAAAATTCTTTTTTCTTTGGCCACTGATAAAGTCAAATATATTAAAGTCTTTCTCAGTCGTCATTGCTTAAAATGCCTTTACCCTTTGCAGTTTGTGTTGAAAAGGCCAAATTCTCCTTACCTTACTGCCAAAAACAGTGCTTTTGTCTTTTCAGTAATATTATACATGTGAATAAGAGCAGCAGAACTTTTTCCAAAGGGACTAACAACTTCAGCAGATTGAAAACAGTTACAGCAATTCACAGTTTTAAAGCAAGCACATTCATATGTCATGTTTTTCCTTTATCCCACTTGTTGTCCATATATCTATTTTGTGATGTAACTGTATGCACAGTAAAGATCCTCTCGGTGTATTTTCACATCTTGCCTGTACATTCTGACTTGTAATAACAAAAATACAATCAGAATCTGTATCTAGTATTTGCACAGGACCTTATAAACCACATTTTGCAGCACTTCTGGTCAGTTGTAAGGAGAGTTTTGGCTGTGAAAAAGCTGCAGGATTTGGCCTATTAACTAGTTCCACTATAAATTAGTACATATGTTGTTATTTATTTGGAAAACAAAGCATCCCTTGAAATGCATTTTAAGGTCACCTAATGATCAGGAAAATAGCATTTTGCAGCCCATGAAAAACTCCCCTCTTCCTAATCAATTCATCTTGTTTTCATTGAGTGCCTCGGATTTTGCTTAGTGTTAGTTGGCTCAGATGCCAAGAAAAAAGACAAAAAAAAAAGACCAGTGTATGATAAATTTTTTCCCCTATAAAATGAAACATCTAAACAAAAATATTATTTGGAAGCAGCTGAGAATACCTACCCATGCAGCATACGTTTCAAGCAGCTATTGAGCACAGCAAAGAGCAAAAGCCAGCTGCCTTTGGCTTCTGTGTAGTCTAAACGTGTTTTTTATTTGGAGCTGTAACATGTGATCTTTGTTTGTTTGTATGTTTTGCTTTTCATTTTACACAACTAACTTCTAGAAAGAATTCTCGCAAATTCTTAACTTCCCCTTAACAGCACAGATGGCTTTCCTCACCACACTGGATTGCTCTGCTTTCCCTTAAGGCACAGCAAATCACCTCTGACACCACCAACAGTATGTAAAGCAGAAGAAGTTACGACAAAATCCGACTTTTAGAGGGAGGTGTTTACCTGTTTCTTCTGCCATTCATGCTGATGCTAAATGTGCAACTAAAGCTTTCTCCTCGACTCCTCATTTACTCATTCCTCTGCTGACAAGGGCCGGGGTGGAAAGTGATGGGTTTCTATGGAGAGCTGCGTGGTGGGGGCAAAAAGAGTTTAGAATCAAATTACACAAAACTAGGCAAAAGTGGTCAATGTCTGCTGCTCCCTGAATTTAGGCAAAGGCTCCGCTGAGCGCCTCGCTGGCGGCGAGGATGAGGGGAGCCCTCCCTGCCGCCGGGGCGCACGCGGTGCGCGCCCCTCACGGACGGCAGGGGCGGGCGGGGTGCGAAGCGATGACTCCCGGCACCGGGGCCGGGGCCCGGCGGCTCGCAGACCCGCCCGGCCGCCT